>LUCM01001348.1:193881-253077 GCA_008360955.1 Fasciolopsis buskii
GAATCGGGATGCAAACCCGGAACTTGCGATTGTGTCGAACGCCTTAGCCATTACTCTAGCCGGGTTGGTTTTCAACATTTCGTCGAAAATCTCAGCTACGTGATCTGGCGCGCTTTTCCCTAACCGGATCTTCCAATCCACAGGCCAATTAAGTGCCATTCGAACAGCTGTCAGGTGAGGACAATCTTCTTCTTAGGTGGCTTTGATCGGCGGATGATTCTCAACGAGGATGAAACAGCTGCAGTATGGTTTCATGGTTTTCAAAACCATTTTTTGGATGTCGACATTGGATGACTAATTATTCGGAAAACCAAATCAAAGATACAATTGCAGAAAACTGTTAGACAGCGCACATTTATAAGCTGAAGTAAATACTGTTTGATTTTTTGCTAAGGAGATTGTTCTTTTACGGAAATCTCTCAACTGGTGTGCATTTGGCCTGAGGAATCCAAGATCTAGTGACAAATAAAGGCGCTATGTCACGTAGTACTGATGTTTGATGAACCATCGAGAATCAGCGCGGCTAGAGTAATGGCTAAGGCGTACGTTACAACCGGTTGTTCCCGGTTTGCATTCCAGTTCAGGTGTAGTGGGTACGCACAGAAAAAGGAATTCCAACATGGATGAAGCAACTGTGCAATGCTTCCATGGTTTTTAATGTTTCGCTAGTCATTGGCAGTTTATAGCAAGTCATTCGGAGATGCAAATCAAAGGGTTTGCTGCTATTAAGAATTATAAAGTAAAAAGAAGATAACCCCAACCGTTGTTTTGGACACTGTAACAGTGGGTAGAAATCGATGTTCACATTTATGTCCACATATTGCTATTGATGACTTTCTATCTCTAATTTTGAAATACTGTTTGACTTTTGACTTATTCCTGCAATTGAGAAAAATGTTGCTGAGACGGGGATTCTGTCTCCACTACAAACTTGAAGATTATAACAGTCGGTGGGTATGGATATGCCATTTTGAAGGTTTATTCTTTTGCACCGTTGATAGATGCTTCTTCTTTAAAAGTTTAGTGTATGGTCTCATTGCTGTATTTTTATTATAGTTGTCTCTAAATTGCGATATCATATCTCATCGTATATCCGCGTAAAGCCCCTAAAATCCCTGATGAATATCAGCATAATGAGCCTACTTTGCATTTCAGGAGTGACAGATCAGAAAAAAAATGGATTGAACTTTTTCCGATTTGTCTTCTGCGTGACCAAAACATACTAATCTTGTCCAAGTAAAAATTATCATTGTTGATGAAATGGAACAAAAGAAAACTTAATCGAATTGATCTAAAACGGTCCTGGAGTATAATTAACTTTCGTCCACAAGGGAAGTGCAGCTGCGTCCTCCAATCCGGTTGAAGTTTTATAGTTGGAATATAATTCCTGCGCTTTCATCCTTTACATAATCGTCTCTAATATGGTTGGTAAAACTGAGTTGGGATTTTGTTTCTTCTTTCATTTTGCTTCCCTTATTAACGAAATGACGAAGTAAATCAGTCTCAGGAAGAGTGCAGCAGTTGACAGGTAGCTGCCAATCGAGAAATTTGGTCGGTGGTAGGAGTATTCGTACCGGTGAATTTTACCTCCAAAAGTAAGGATCTTATTCGCAGAACCGCTTTGGAAGCAGAATTGCTGATTCATTAGTATCAGAGGTTCTCATGTGGCTATGGTGCATATTTTATTTTGCCCGTGAAAATTGTTTTTCCATATTTCTTCATGCAGGAGCGATTTTATCCGAGTCATATTTCTTCTTCCTGAAGATCAGGCAGTTTCCCCGTTATTCCACT
Source organism: Fasciolopsis buskii (assembly GCA_008360955.1). Taxonomy (NCBI): domain Eukaryota; kingdom Metazoa; phylum Platyhelminthes; class Trematoda; order Plagiorchiida; family Fasciolidae; genus Fasciolopsis; species Fasciolopsis buskii. The sequence goes on from LUCM01001348.1 coordinate 195,673, forward strand.
CTTTTACTTCGTACTAGGTTGTTCCAACTTCTTTTTACAACAACTCAACATCCCGAGCGATTCAAATAACAACCCATCAAACTATGAACATCAAGTTAGGGACATTAGCAATCTGGAAGTTGCCTTACATGAATGCAATTGAAAAACCCAAACGGATTAATAAACAGCTGATAAGACGCAGTTTGACAGTGCAATATCGATCACTATGTATAGATCACAATGACATTTATTTGCAACTTACCAGTCTCCTTTGCTAATGGTAATTATTATTATCGTAGACATGACATTAACAGCTAAGTGCACGGTTCTAATCATCTCAGCTCCAAACAGCCTACCTATTAGTCTGTGAGAATGAGTGAAAGATACGTTTCACGCGGGCATGGAATTCTCTTCAAACTGTGTCCGTGATCTCCCTATAATCCAGTTTTAGCATAGTAATCAAAATTGCGCAAATTAATAAGGTGCTATTGGCTCCCCCAAAGACCACATTCATTTATTTTGGAAAGGAACTTAAGATACAGATGTTACTTGGATAGAAAGTCGATTGTGTTTGTATATTTACGTACAGTAAACAGCAGGGATTCATCTTCTTGTCTCTTCAGTCATTCATTGGGAGTTGGAATCTGCGACGTCATTCGATACTGTGACTCAATTGGCCTTGTGTAATCTACCGAAAACCATGAGATCACTAGACTGCCTACGGTGCCTAGTACAATTTAACAACAATCAAGGCGTACGCCCTGATATAATACATGTCTTATGTTATCATAATTGTTTATTGAGACCACTGGCGAACCAGTATTTTAATCACAAATTGTCTTACAATAACTGCATGCAAAAACTTTTATATTTACCTTTGGAGAAAGCCTTTGGTACCCACGTTCCCGAGAACCGCGTGTATCCCACGCTGACCAGGAATGTAATCGATAAACTCCATGAAGTTATTAATTCCACCGTGGTTCTACACCATTCTCCCTTCCCCGCGCAGTATTTCCTCTAAAAGCGAGCCATGATAAATCAAACGAATTTCAATTGCGATTCGTTTGCAAATCGCATGAAAAACATGCAATCATTCCGGCAAACTTTAAATGAGATGACCTCACTCCGAGGTCATATCATTAAAAAATGGACACCATCCACTCATGTATGGGTAACTAAATTGGTAGAAAATCAAGGGAAGTATAAACTGATTTACCTCGGGTCTATTTTCCCAATCGACAAGCATATCTGCAATTCCAAGAGGCTGGAAAAAGCACTTGCTACAAGCCGTTGGCTAAAACGCTGCTGACGATATCTGTCCATTTGAACTCAGATCATTCCAATCCAATATTGTTGTAATATATTAAGTCCAAGTTGGACTAAAGGTGAAAAGCGATTTGTACGGAATTGGTGATTACAAAAGCGAGTTCGTTTGGCTTTCTAAACCACTATCACTAGTTCTATCCGAATCAAGAGTTGACCAGACCTCATGCAGCCGGATTCGTGACCATTCATCTGATCCAACTCGGTTCTCACCCGAAATGAATTTGGTATCATCTCACCGTGTGCGCTTTTTGGTGTCTTACAGCTTGTTATCTTCTCATCACATGGGATAGAACTTCCTACTGCACCTCCAATAAGGCGGCGGTGTCCCAGTTGATAAAGTTGTGGCGTTTGGACCTGAAGGTCACGGGTCCAAATTTTCCAACCCACGGGCAACTTCTCCACTTGTCAGCCCTTCGTTAGCAGTGGCTTACTTCCGGACAAATGACGTTTATAATTTTTTCCTTGATAAAAAGGTAAATTTAAAAAAAATTGCTCTCGTTCTGTGCGAAGAAATCAGACCTCGAAATCACAAGCGCACTTGAAACTAGGCCAAAAACATTCTAGAATGTTGCTCATTCGGCTGTCTAAAATAAGCTCCAATGAAATGTCACGACTAGTCCAGCGGATGGGACCAAAACGCTCACACTGATCTTCCCCAATTTTTGTGAACAATGACTTTATCTCTCTACCATTTGCTATCCAGCCACTTTACAGTGTGACATTCCCGCACCCTTTCTTGGCCCATGCATGTCAGCGAAACATTTTGCAAAGTCAGGAAGCCATCATTTGTCCCTCTCATAGGCTAGGTATTCAATTTGTATTTGATAACTGCATCCTGAAAACATCTGATTAGATAAGGAAATCATTTTACCAAATCTACGAAACATTTCTAGAATTAGTAGTTTGCCGATCGATGCAATCATCTATACCATTACAAACAAATAAAGGTTTGCCTGTGATAATTCTGATTATAAACGTCTCACTCTCGTACATACCACTCCGCGCAAGTTGAATGCACAAAGGTTCCATTAGCACTATCTACATGCCCAAACTGCTTACTGACGTCCTTCAGTTTATCTTTATATTAAAATCCTGTTGTAATGAATTCCGAAGGCCAATTCGAAGAGACCAGTTACCTTTCCTTGTTCCTTTTTGTATACCGTCCACTCATAGCCAACTGCCTTCTGTAGGACAAAGTTCGTTTTTGTTTTATTACATCATTTTGACTATAGCGTTGAAAACCTGTACTCGTAATGGCCGCGAGCGTGGTTTCGCCGTTGTTTGATCTTGTTTGACGCTCTCTGTCGTGCACGTGGTTTGTTGTCAGAAAGCGGAGTAACCGAGCCTGAAAGGAACACCGTTAAGGTTTGTTTGTTGTATTTACTTAATTTGTTCCGAATTGAGCCGTAGTATTTTGGATCTGTCTTTGTTTTCATTTGGGTCAATTTTTGGTCGCAACGCTTCGCTCAAACGTTCTGTCGTGGGGCTTGCACCTGTTTTCTCATATTTCGAGCCATTTTTCTTTAACCATGGGAAAGTAATCGCCGAACTCCAACCAGCCTGAAGTTAGATATCCATTCGTTAGGAAAGCTTGTGCGATTGGGCTATTACCGGTTGTCTTTGGACGTCATCCGTGACCTGGCAGATACTGGACCGGTAAACATTATCGAAATAAATCGGATTGAAGTCAAGCCAGCTGGTCTTGTTGCCAACACTTACTTGTGCACTGCTTTGCGAATTCTTTTTGCTGATCGTTTTTCAACTTTTGTCTTTTACTTTCCTTATTATTGAAGTAACAATGTACATCAAATTTTTCAGGAAGAAGGCCACGCTCAACAAAGGTCTGCCAAGTGGTGAAGTTTGCCTGACAGTGGGAGGATTCGAATCCGCGATCTTCCCGTATAAACGGGACTACCTTATCCGTATGGCCACCGCTGGCTTATTCCAAACTTTTTCAGACAGACGGAATAGATAATATAATGGGGCGCATTTCACCTAATAGTAAAACAAACTGCAAATAAAATAACATCTATCAGCTGGCCGGATGAGAAACTGTGAGTAGAATTTGAATCAAACCCTGTTCCTGTCTGTCAACCAGCAATCTCAAGGAAAAAACAAACGGTAGAAAAAAGTCTAGAATATGTCATTTAGACGAGTCGTAGAACGACAAAAAGAAGGTTTATCGCGATCGTATTTTTTTATTTACGATCGACTATCGCCATGATCAGTGAACCGGTGAAACAGTTGAAATGCAAAATACAATCGAATAAGAGTCGACAGTCCATGGGACCGCGATCGAGAAATCTGGCGGTCTATGCAAATTTGTAGACGGCTCCCGTTAATGGAAGCATTGATCGGCATTGCTTACTTGTCACTGGCAACAATACATCTTTACCGTGAAAGTCTTTTGATGATCAAATCTTTTCCTGCGTGATTTAGGTTGTCTGAGTTAGTTTGTCATTCCAGATGAAAAAAAAATGCCTGATCAAAGGAAGTCACGCTCTAGCTGCACGTCAGTTCATAGGATATAGTTGACTGATAATTGAGTTACTGAAACCAAAACCATCAGCTTTCAACGACGGGTTTAGTGCGGTAAATAACACATTTGAGCACTTTCTTTATCCATCAACCATGATGGCCGGGGGCTACCAAGAGGATGAGGTCATGTCGCACGCATTTAATACCTGGTCTATAAGCCCTTTGTCTTCAATGCGAAGGCTAGCTTTTCCCAGCTAAAAAAAGAATTATCAACTAATTATTTTCATGGTACCTTTATGAAAGCTTCAACAAATCGATTCGGTGCTCATCCGTGACAGTGCAAAGTATATCCCGGTGAAAAATAACTGCTTGGCATGTACAAGCTTCGTGATGTTTGATCATTAGAATACCGTGCACACATAGTTGATGAAGGACACTGATCACGAAATTGATTGTATGTTTAGGGGAAAATTTTATTCAAGTATCTAGATAGTACTAAAATCACATGGTTCTGTATATAACAGGGACAAGTAAAATTATGAAACTGGTTCGCCTGTGCGAAAACAACATACATGAATTTTCTAGTTTTGATAGGGCCCTGTTCGTTGCTTTGGACATTTTTTCTTAGGGGTGATCAAAATGTAGACAGATTGGTCACAAACTACAAGCGGTTATTTTGAATGGCGTATTCACTTATTGGAACTGCAACACAAGTGTCGGTTTAGTTAATGGGAAGTTACCGTCAGACCTACACCCATGGAAACGTACTTAATTCAGAGATTTGGGTGACGTGGTTTCCAGCTTGATGATTTCAACAGAAGAAATTATTCATTTTTCCGAACTATCGATTAGCTCATAGGACTAGCAAAAAACATGCGCTTTGATCAAGAACAACCGTAATCAAGTTGGCCTGATCATTATTGCATACCTTAATGTACTTCGCTAGAACTTGCATTTCCGTGATACTTCAAACTATGTCCCTCCGGGGAAACACTCAAATAAACAAGCTGCATTTTTAATAATAAGCAACAAATGATGAACATTGGTCTACAATGAAGCTGAAAAAGGTGGTTTGTAAAACTGAAATTCAACCATTCGTGTTCTGGAATCACAGTGAGCGGCGCAAATTGTTCGTAAATCTAGTTTTGGGGCTCACGTGTCCACTATCGTTTATTCATCAAGAAACCTACTTGCTAATGGAAAATGTCTTGTTAACAAGCTTTAGCTCCTGGTTAGCATTCCCCAGATTGAATCATTTGCAAAAATGGGAGGAAAACTAGCAATTCTTTTATTCATACGACGCATTGCATATATAAGCATTGCTAGGAACTAAATCATACCCGGTAAACCAGCCAATCCAGGAATCAGCGTTCCAGCGTGCGCATGGTACCGGTTGTTTCGTTCGGGAATTTCATGATCGTTGTTCTTAAACTCTGAATTCAAAACTGCCTTGTCAAAGAAATGGTCTGATTAAATTTGGAAAATGAATCGAACGGTGACGTCCGAATCTCGACGTGTGAAAATACGGCTGGTGAACAAATTCACCAACGAAATAAAATCACTATTTAAAATTCCTTTTTTAATCACATCAGCCGAATTGAGATCCAATAGGATACAAGAAAAACCTTAACATTCCAGTTTTATTACAATTTCCAATCTTGAACGTTTTTCCGAGGAAAAAGTTGGATACAGCTGGTATACCTGAGTCCATAAACGTTCGGGAAAGACATAGTCATCAGCTGTAATGCATGATCCGATGAGATTCACAAATATTCCCACCAAGATATTTCTTGAGGCAGGTTTTATTGTTCTCTTTGCTACGGCCTGCTTCTCCGTCCTTCTTGCCACATAATATTATGCACATATAAGCTTATAATTCAGAAATCATTTTCCATAATCTAGCAAAATAAATTTCACTAAAATTTCATCTTTTTCAGCGGACTGAGTCACAATCATGTAGGGAGAATACTTAAAGTGAACAGTCTGACGTGAAAATTGCACTGTTTGAGGCATTCGAATACATATCTTAGTTGTATCTTGGCCGTGTTGCTGACGGATATCTTGAAATCATCTATTTAATCTCCAGAATGGTGATTCCTTTTGATGTCTGACCTTTAAAAGCAGCATATTCCGAAAGTTCGAGGTAAGTGTTTATCTCTTAGGACCAGCGCACTTCGATCCGAATCTGTACACCAGTGAACTGCACGAAAAGGTGAAAGTTTCACGGTTACGCAACTCTCTCAAGGGGTTATTTCACAACACGACTTTACTGTTTGTAGTTCATCGATACTTTTGGGGGCATGTTGAAAAAGCGGAACAAATTACCTTTTTTCTTTCCTTTGATTAATTAATGATTGAAAATCCCAAGGTCCTAATGCCAGTATATACGTTGATAGCCTGTTAGGATAAGGAAAAAACGGAAGACGAATAGTGACACATGCAATTTTTTGGTTGATAAATAATTAAACTGTCTTGGAATGATAATGAACTGTTTGTTTCGACTAAGTATCACCTACTTTCATCATTCGCTTATGAAATATGCAAAACCTGGATTTTTATGCGTCACCAGATTTAAATAATGCATTTAAAAAATAGTATGATCCCATCGGTCGTGGTTAAGTGGACAAAAGCTTCGTTTATCCCAAAATGTCCAAATTCGGTCGACAATCTGTTGCTAGATGGCAATTTACTGTTCCTCGAATGGCTAACCACGCCTAAATTACGGAAATTTTAACTGACTTTATGCCACGGCAATATTCTGCATCACGTTTCCCGGCTACTCCTGCCTCCAACGCGGTGAACTCTGACGGATTTAGGGCATACCTCATCCATGACAACCATGCCCAGGTGCGGGTTATATAAAAAGTTTAGTGCAGATACAGAACAATTGACATAAACTTATGCAAGCTAGTGTAGCCATGCACCCACATTTTCCTGTTCCCTTTTGCTCTAATCGAACGATTGTACAAATCTTTTTATGCGCTGCTGGAATATAACCAGCGATCGGCATATTATAACAAGGAAGTTTGAACCACGAAACCGCCCTAATGATGCCAACTTGACCATCTGCCGTTAGGTTAGTGTATTCTTTGATGGTAGGCAGATTGCAAACGGCTAGCATGAAAGTGATGGTATCATTTCAGAGTGCCTTTCCCATTCAGTCAGTGGATGAGGTCGGTTAGTTGTATGCTTTTCTTATTTCTTTTTAGAACATTAGGCATATGTGAACATGGGTTAATAAAGTATGATACCCTTATCCTCATCCTGATTACAGAATTACTAGACTTATGTTGTGTTGTTCCTTTTCTAATATTGTTAAGCTTCGCTTATTCTGACTAAACACGAAGGCTTCTGAGTGGTCCTAATTTTGTTCGAACAGTCCAGGACAAACAGTCATTTTTATTTCGCTAGTTGTGCTTTACACCAAAAAATGCTGAAAAATAGAATCATACAGCTAAACGGGAACAATTAATCCAATACAATTACATGTGCCAAAAAAACCCAAATTGATACAAAATATATCAAATAAATTAGTTGAATCCACTTAAAAGATGGTTATTTCCTTAGACCTAATATAAAAACCGTTGAAGTGGAAGTCTCTCAAGAAATGGTTCTTATGAGATGTGACTTATATAACCCAAAGGACGTATCTTATGGACAAAATAATGTGGATTCCATAACGAAACCGGCGATAGGTACCAATTATGCTTTAAGATATCATTTGTTTCGAAAACAACAAACCCTGAGTGAATCTGCCCATATTTAATCAAACAACCAAGCTGAAAATTTTAAAAGTAGATTTCTAATGTTATTTCTGTGGGCGTCAAAACAAAATACCACGTAAAAATGGCACGAGTACGATTCATTTCTATAGGTTAAAGCTATTCGCAGACCGGAATCTAATTCAATAACCAAAGCATCTTGTATCCTTTATAAAAATATACACGGATTTACTGAATTGAGAAATTAAGTACCCTCTCGAAAGTATATCGATTTTGTAGAGTATGATTTTATTCTAAGGTCGAATACACTTCTTGTACGAGTCCACGAGACAGGACATTACGGGGTTTTAATTAATAGCCATTTTGTTGCCTAATTTTTTGTGATTAGGAGTTCTGACTAGGCTGCCATGGAAATTGGCATGAAACGGCTGGTTTCGGTGTATTTCTCCACACTATTCGTTCATCGGTGTAATACCAAAAAATCATTTGCAGCTTTTATCATCCATTTGTGTTAGTGAATAACTTTCACTTGGGATCAGATTTCTTCTAACAGACACGCGTTCAGTTTAATCGATCACGTTTTGTGCCAAACAACTTTCGGATTATCGTTCTACTTTGCTGTCTTCTCGGAATGGATATTCATTTAGGACACATAAATGTAGGCTAAAATTTGCTCAATACTGTTTCCAACGGGGTCGCCTATGGGCATTTCCGAAGGTTACTATCCATCGTATTTGTCAAACCCTGCGCATTTGAAAAACAGGCGTGCCAGTCTACCGTGCGCTGTTCAGCTAAGTTTTTCGGCAAACATGCATCGGAATTATGTGGATCATAACTCGGAATGTCACAGAATAACGTTTCGGGTAAACGCATTTCTCTAACATTCAGTGTGCTCTTTATTATTGATTTATGAAGTGATTGGTCACTATTGTATGCAAACCAGTTATTCGCCCTTTCAACATACTGTGATACCTGAAATACAATAACCATTTAAGACCTTGAATCGTACGGATATATCAGTTCCATCCGTTGTCTGAGAGCGGTTATTCAGGTCTATTCCTAAGTATGTTTTGATATTTCCGTATATTCGATACTATGACCTAAAAGACTAGAGTGCAATTTAAAGTAGAACTACCGTGTGACCTTCAGACAATTTGTTGCGAATGACGAAAGACAATTGACTTGGATGACAGCATCGATGGACCTTGTATGTTTTTGCCATAACATCAAATAATCGGTTAACGTTACGTTCTGCAAGGACAACAGTAACATGAAGGTACATCACAGCACAGGTCTTTCACCTGTTCCAGTTCTAACACCCACCAGATTTATGCTTTGCTAATGAACAGAATAAGTCGATGAAAGGAGTAAATTGCAGTGGATTGAAAAATTTCTGAAAGAATAATTCATTCGCCACCCATGCTTGCATATGAGTAAACTCATGATTCGACCTTTAAAGTGTTGAAATTTATGATGAGATTACTGAAAACAAATTTTCTTATGTGACTTCCGAAAGCACTTTCGTCGAGCTACGGGATTAGCACTCCATTCTTTCAAATCCACGGGTAAGAATACCATGTACATCAAGGCCCTCTGGTCAACATTTAGCACGCAGTGTGTCCGCATCTTACGGGAACCGTGTGCCTGTTCCAAATTAGACAGCTGAAATTACCCGTTTATTAAAAGCAAATGCATGATGAATGATAAAAAGCCTAGAAGAAACACAGTTTCCACAGAAGATAGTCTGACTTTTGGATCGACTTGCAATTGAGAGGCATCAATATTCTATTTGCAGAGAAAATTGCTGTGAGTGTGCGTAGATCAAGGCGGAGACAAACATATCGGTCACATATTAAAAATTATTAGTTTTTTTATTTTCACACTCAAATTCTCTAACCGAGAAACCGTATACTAAGTGCTGTCTTAATACTTGTTTTAACGTCACACGTAAGATGCTATTCAGTAGTGACAAGACCTTGATAGAAGTAGTGATTGCTTCCAAATGTCAGCTTTTGATGAGTCCTCTACTCGAATTTATTAGGCAGACACCAAACTAAAAAGCGTAATTAATTCAAAATCAAATAAAACCAACTGCCACTATTTTTTGTCAATCATTCTCCAAGTCAAGTGGTGAAAACATCTACGCAACTTAATTATAAAACGGACAGGCAGTTGCATTAAAACGTTCAACTTATTCTTAAACATTTTTACAACTATTTTACATTTGTTTTTGATTTATCCTTATTTCGACTTTGGTTTTATTCATTTTATTGTGAATGATATAATATTAATAACACAGCGTTGTTGGTAGATGTAATGCGCCAACGTTTCGACTACCGTGGGTAGTCTTTCTCAAGGCAAGTTTTACAATCAAATGCATTTGATTGTATTCAGTTAAATACTGATAAAGGTAACCAGTGTAATTCTGGAACTGTCCTTTTTAAAAACCCCTCGGACAATGAGATTGCTGTCATCTCCAAAAACCGAACGGCAACATGTTGCCTGTATGGTCCCATTCCAACATTGATTATTCGGCTGTGTGTGGCAAACAGTATTTGCATTTTATACAAAATCCATTGCTGTAAGTGACTAAATATGTTTTTGTTCATCAAAAAACCAGATATAAGTTAGATTAAAATAGGCATCCGTTTCGTATCAGGGAACAATGTGCTTGAGTTATTTTGAACCCACAAGTTGCGAGTCAAATGGAAGCAGAAGGGAACATGAGAACACGTGATTCACGTACACGGGTAGCCTAGTGGTGAATGCCATCTTACAAAAACACACGAAATCCTTTACCGTATGTAACGCATTCAACTGCTGGTAACTATGATTGGTCAAATGTGTCCNGTGTCCGCATCTTACGGGAACCGTGTGCCTGTTCCAAATTAGACAGCTGAAATTACCCGTTTATTAAAAGCAAATGCATGATGAATGATAAAAAGCCTAGAAGAAACACAGTTTCCACAGAAGATAGTCTGACTTTTGGATCGACTTGCAATTGAGAGGCATCAATATTCTATTTGCAGAGAAAATTGCTGTGAGTGTGCGTAGATCAAGGCGGAGACAAACATATCGGTCACATATTAAAAATTATTAGTTTTTTTATTTTCACACTCAAATTCTCTAACCGAGAAACCGTATACTAAGTGCTGTCTTAATACTTGTTTTAACGTCACACGTAAGATGCTATTCAGTAGTGACAAGACCTTGATAGAAGTAGTGATTGCTTCCAAATGTCAGCTTTTGATGAGTCCTCTACTCGAATTTATTAGGCAGACACCAAACTAAAAAGCGTAATTAATTCAAAATCAAATAAAACCAACTGCCACTATTTTTTGTCAATCATTCTCCAAGTCAAGTGGTGAAAACATCTACGCAACTTAATTATAAAACGGACAGGCAGTTGCATTAAAACGTTCAACTTATTCTTAAACATTTTTACAACTATTTTACATTTGTTTTTGATTTATCCTTATTTCGACTTTGGTTTTATTCATTTTATTGTGAATGATATAATATTAATAACACAGCGTTGTTGGTAGATGTAATGCGCCAACGTTTCGACTACCGTGGGTAGTCTTTCTCAAGGCAAGTTTTACAATCAAATGCATTTGATTGTATTCAGTTAAATACTGATAAAGGTAACCAGTGTAATTCTGGAACTGTCCTTTTTAAAAACCCCTCGGACAATGAGATTGCTGTCATCTCCAAAAACCGAACGGCAACATGTTGCCTGTATGGTCCCATTCCAACATTGATTATTCGGCTGTGTGTGGCAAACAGTATTTGCATTTTATACAAAATCCATTGCTGTAAGTGACTAAATATGTTTTTGTTCATCAAAAAACCAGATATAAGTTAGATTAAAATAGGCATCCGTTTCGTATCAGGGAACAATGTGCTTGAGTTATTTTGAACCCACAAGTTGCGAGTCAAATGGAAGCAGAAGGGAACATGAGAACACGTGATTCACGTACACGGGTAGCCTAGTGGTGAATGCCATCTTACAAAAACACACGAAATCCTTTACCGTATGTAACGCATTCAACTGCTGGTAACTATGATTGGTCAAATGTGTCCAAGCTCAAATATATCGGCATCTTCTTCGTCAACAACATTCTTTGAAAAACGCTTTCCACAAGATATCGAGATTCCGTTGGAAAATGTCGAAGAATCTTGAAATAGGACGTTTTAACATGAATAGACATTCTGCATTAACTAACTGATTCAGGCCGTAACCTTACGTGGATAAAATACATGTTGGTTGTCGAATAAAGTAATTGCAACTCTGACCCCGTGGCTGGCTGTTAGATAAAGTTATACCCGAAAGCATTTCACGAAAAGATAAATCCTTTTTTTATTGAAGCGATTGCTCATCTTGCCTTTATGGGCTTTGCTCCTAACTTTGATTACTGTTTTGGACAGTTTGATAAATAAAGATGGTTCCTCTAATCAAGGGACTTTTTGATATGGCAGTTAGGTGTCTGATATCTTAAACAATAACATATATTGAATTCCGTCCAATCTGCTAATTTATATGCTTTTGTTATTTTGATTTCAAAATTAGTTGCAATTTATTTGCATATTCTTTCGCGTCCACATCCATGCTCAATTGCTAATGCAAAACAAACCACTTTTTATCTGTTCATCGTCCATTACTGTGAAGGTGCATTCCTTTTGGGTCATTCAGATATCATACAAAAAAAACCTCGGAATTGTTCGGAAAATGGACCAGACGTTCTAATTAACTGTTTTTTTCCATTATATTTTCACGAAATGTTTCCCAATACCTTTGCGGCGTTGACGATTGCAAACAGTTCGCAGTAGTTTATTTTAGCTTTTTCAAAATATTCACTACCACATGAAAGACTGGTGCATTCTTTACGCTTAAGCGTTTTTCAAACTTAAGTTCCACACACCGAACAAGTGGGAATGATTCTTCCGAAAGTGTGCAAGAAATGTTTTATCGTGATTAAAACTTTCTACCAGGAAATGACGTGCTATCCACGTACGTCTTCATTTATATCCATCAAAAATTCGTTCACAGTTCTATCTCCTCCGCCTCAGATGGTATTTGTGCTCTAGGCCAGCCTATTCAAATAAAACTAGATTTGTTCCCATCACTGAAAGCTAGATCTTACATCTGGATTGCCTTAACATCATTGAAGCATGCAGTATCGAGTAACGCATCCGGGATTAGTTTGACATTTCTGTCAAACCCACTAATCATGGTGTTCACTCTAATTGACTTACTCGAGGTTTGTTTATCGCCTCGAAATTACTGAAGTTTTTATTGCGAAGTCGTTTTGTGGTTTTTACAGAAACTGTTCTATTTAGGCTTGTCACTCATGCAGGAATTAACTTCATTCATTTTGACGAGGGCGTTCTCTAATTTAATCACAAAAGTCCGGCTACCTTTCTCTCATACAAATGGATTTTATTTAGTTGTTTTGATAAAAGCCTTGTGTAATCCCCTGGGAAAAGAGAAGGTATCCACTATCAAATTGGGAACCGAATAAAGTTCCCTTTGCTTTTATTTACAACTAACGTGTGACTCGTTTGACTATCAATTTGTTTTCCAAAATAAAAGGGCCCGGTAGTCAGAATTGTTTATGCACGCCAAGGTTGACTGCAGGTTCAAGGAGTCTCAAAAAATGGTCGTATGCATTCATGCAGTCCGTAAAGGTCTTCGATTTGAACGCTTTACTTCTCCCTAAAATTCTTTAGCCACAACCTTAGATTTGATTTTTCACGTGTTCTCATGCTCTTTTTCTGTTTATTTTTGACGGATGTTTCTGCCAGTTAGCGGAATAACTCAGAACACTTGGGCACAATATTGATGATCGTGCAAACGGTTTCATAGTTGTGTAAATTCGGTTTGGCTTAGTTGCTCGCTCTACCAATTCCAGTTGATCGTCGTAACTAAATCCCACCTATTCAAGTGTGAACGATGTGCTAGCTTTTGGCCGGTCAATAGGAATCCTTGTTTTTTATTCCTATCCAAATGGTTCTTGTAGATCCAAGCGGGACACAGATTATTCGCCAACTGACCCCCGTCTCTCGGGCTGATTCGCTGCTTCGGTCTTCTTTTCGAACACCGTCTTGGCTCAACCCTGTGATTTCGTGCAACTCAAATCACTTTCATCCCATCTACAATCTCAGATTTCTGGCTGAAAGGGTTTTTATCTTGTGGTTTATATTCAATCTAATTCTAAGCAAGCGCTTTGTTCACGCGGTGCATCGGGTCTTATTTTATATTTGCCTGACTTATCGCAACGAAGCAAAGGGATCTTGTATTTTTGGTATTTTCGGATGGCTTCCCCTTTAAGCACCGATTTAAATGTTTCAAACAATTTGTTGTCTTGGGACGGGACAGAGTGATCTCCTGGTAGCCCAATGATGTTGGCATGTGACCCTAATAAACCGGTCAAAAATAGGTTTCGTTCCATAAAAAAACGAATACGCTCGATTCATTGAAACCGTCTATAATAATAGCTCGTTTCAGGCTTGAAAAATATTATATATCTTCTATTAAAATGGACTAAAGCATTACTAACTGGAATAATTTCTCACTAGAATTTAACTTGAGTCGTTAGAAGCGTGATTGCATGATAAGTCCATTCTGAATTTTAGTCTTACCTGACAGACAAAATTGCTCCGACATTCATGCGTTTAATGATTCAAACGAAATTCTGGTGAGAAACTAAGAAAAACGCGCACTAGTGTATGGATGGTTAGACAGAAGAATACCGGATTTGCATTCCTGAAGAGCGGCAATAAACGCGAAACCATCCGCATGCCTCCGGAGCGATTTTGTTCATCCATCTTTATGCGAACCAATCTACTGAGTGGAATTGTTTCCTCTCCTTGGATCCCGTCAGTATTCGTTTGCTCAAAAATGAGTCTGACGATATGCACCACAACTGTAAGCCCAGATATGTAGTTCATTTTACTATGATATATTCAATCATAATTCATTGGACCGGGTACTAAGCCACTTACAAAAGACATCTCACAAAAAAAATAACTTCCAGTTATTATTTTTTGTTCTGCAGACGAAACCTATCTACTTAATTTTAACTAATAATCAGGCTTGTTTAATCGTCTACATGAGCTTCATTTCGAAACTACAAACCTAGAAATAACAATAGTAAGGCATTCTATTCAGACATGTCAATCGAATGTTCTCTACCCCCTTAGTGAATGTTCGTTTGCCGTCCGGCTTGGCTTTCTAGCTGCGCGGCTAAAAACACGTTAAAAAATAGTGGACTATTTGCATCCCAGGGTTCGAATTTTCGTCAATATCAATAACAGATGGGTCAGTTCTACATTCGTCCAATCTCTCGAAAGCTAAATTCGTAACATTGTAATTAATTTTTAAAAAATGCTTTGGTTGCACAGATTGATGGCTCAAATTTGGAGAAAAGATTTCAAATGAACAGAATTTATAGACCTTTATGGAAGGGGCCAGACCATCTGTTCCAGATAAGACCCTGATTCACTGACAAGTCAGCAATGCACCTGACTGAACGCATTCTCGCTGAGTACAAAAGTTTTATAGTGGGGAAATTTTCGCATGCTAACTGTGACTTTGGTACGGGCAGGCGTTAATGAAAAACATAGTTGATGACACGATGTATACGGTTCCATAATGATGAAAACTGCAGGATTATTCAAGACTAACTAAATACACCTAGGCAATGTCGTTGTCAATATATTTGTAATAAGTGAATGTTCCCATTTGAAGATTTATTAAGTCACCTCGGAAATACCGATTAGCAAGGACCATTACCACTAAGGGACAACAGTCAGTTAGTTTTAACTCGTAGCAAACTAGTCTAATTAGGTTTAGATAAGCAATGTAAGTGCACATCTGTCGCGTCAGACAAGAACATTCTAATCGTGTCAGGAACCGAGGTGATTGTTGAGTCCCTGGAAGCACTTTAAGGGAACATAAAACTGTCGCATTCCCCAATTCTGAGCTATGGCTTGTCTCGGCGAGTCACTTAAATGGTACGTTTATTGCCAACAAAATCCGCATTGCTGCAGCCAATCAACATTGGCTTGATAGCGGCGTCCGCATCCTAAGCCGGGGTTGTCGTACGTATAAGTTGTACATTTAAAGATGCTGTAATAACACGTTTAAACGTCAGTTGAAAACATTCTGCTCCAGAGGACAACAGAAAAGAGAAAGAAATACTTGATTTTATTTTATTTTATTCAACGACAATTGGCAATTAGTTTTGAAAATAAACTGTTCACTCTGGTATGATTCAACGAGGAAATGGGCTAAAAGTTTTATCATGTTTTTTCGGATATCATACGTACGCCTCAACTACGACACCTTAAGAGTCACTCGGGGAGAAGAAAAATAGCAACGATTTACTCCATTTTGAGACAGGAAACTTTAGAAAATTAGCATCAACAAACAAAGGCAATCGATGGTCCATCGACGAAATTTCACTAATTCCTTGTCACTTCCTATTTGTATCCGGTAACTCAAGTATGAGATAGATTTTATCCCATACCACAAGAAATTTAGAATTTCTTTTATTATACACTGATTGGGTTATCGTATTAAAACAGAAAGGATATTTTGGAACATGGAATGCTTTTATACGAAGCAAACCAAGGACCCAACTGTGATTTGGCCGGCGGTAGCCAAACGGATAAGGTCGTGGCGTTTGCATTCCCAGGTAGCGTGTTCGAATTCTAATACTGTCTGTGAACTTCCTCACTTGGTAGCCGTCTGCTGGGAGCAGCCTCCTTCCTGTAAAATGATGCTGATTGTTATTTCAATAGTAAGAGAAGTAAAAGACGTAAAATAAAATACCTATCTTGATTTGGATGAGATATTCAGCACACGAAACCATGTTTAATGAATTCTGGTAGAATGAGCGGCTTAGTTTCATGTCTTCACACTCTACTTTTTGTTCACCTACTCGGAATCAAGGGAAGATCTCCCGTGCCAAACAAACAAAATTCCCGCTATTTGTTGTCAATCCTCTCTTGCTCTGTGTGCAGGTTGTTTTCGATCTATTCTGATAAAATTAAACAATGTGGACGGGCATACGGACCCGTGATATACATTGTGACCGTCTTTCATCTAAAATGTCCATTTTGTAAGCGCTCCACGGGTTTAGGCGTTCGATACAGGATGATCGCACGCACCGCATAATTCCACGGCTAAATCACACTTCTCGTTAGCCTAATTTTTTCCCGCTTCTATACTGCACATGTGTGTATGGATTAATGGATAATGACAGGAAGAAACCTCTCTCCTAAAATTTAAACTTCAACATAATCGATTCTAGGTCACATCCGGATGTGATTGACTTCCTCTAATAAAGGCAGGTCCTTGGCAATTGGTTTGCTTATTGGTATCCACATAGTAACCTGATTTGTAGTGCTGGAAACTCTTAGGAACAAACAAAAACTAAATTGATCAAGATGTTCAAACTAATTCATCGACTCTAAAAATGTGGTACCAAGCGATTTTACTTTTTCTTCCTGACGTCTTTCCTGGCACGAAAAAAGTGCAGCAGATTAGTGCAGCTTGTGTGAATGTCCTTGATTCAAGGTCAACATTGATGTAAATCGACATTCTTCCCAATGGGAGCCTCATCTGTCCATGCTTAACCGTGATTATTAGACCTGTGTAATTGAAAAAAACCACATCCCGGGAATATATAAGCAATTCTGAGAAGAATGATTAATAAGACAAAAACTTTTATTTGACCAGTGAACTACTGGACGTGGAAAAAGTATTATATCCTAGACTCTTCCGAAAACCGTTGTGAAATTGTCGTACCTCAGCACGGTGTGATCTTTCATCTCCATATATGTTTGCTTTCACTCATGTTTTACCTCACCTGTTACAGTCCACAGACAGACGTATTAACTGAGACCTGTAAATAAATTCGTTACAGTTATTTATGCTTAGATGTTATAACCGATAGAAATTAATGAATAATGATAAATTGAATTTTTTAATGTGTGACAGTCAGTGATATCTGTGAATATAGAAAATATATACTGTTCAGACTTACCAGGCAGCAATTCTTGATAGAGAAACAAAGTTAAACAAGGCAACTAACGTATAGGGGAGACAGCTGAAAGACAAATGGTCCACGTTTTACCGCCAGATGAGATATGATTAATTTCCATTCATCATGAAGTTTCTTTGTGCCTAAAATTAGTTAAATATATTCACCCGGTGAGCAACGATTTATGGCCTGTGCCGGATAAAGGAGCTGTGGTGTGAACATTTAACAGACAGTTCGGAGTCTGCCCTGGTTGACTTAATGACTTTAGTCGCCCAATTCGCAATCTGTTCCCGAGGGTACACGCCATGCGATGCAGTTGATGTCTGCTGATGATAAACTTAAATGGGGATAAAGTCAGTTTTTCGTGTCTCCAAGATTTCCTGATGGCGAATTGAGCATGCAAAATATTTTGCACCCCAACTTATTCGACATCCATGGAAATAAAATGAACAAAAACATGTTCCAAGAAATATTTAATTGTTGGGTCTAAAAATGTATGCCAAAGTTTGTTTATTTTTCTGACTCGTCTAAATAGTTTTCTGTGCATTCAAACATGTAAACATTTGGTTACAGTTTGCAACTATTGGTTATGTTCCGCTAATTCAGTCAGTAATTATACAACTATTAGTGACGTAATCGGAGAAGAATTCTCGAGCGTGAATTCAACTGTCACAATGACAATTAAGTGAACAAACCTCAATGAAGTCTGCTGATTTTATTTGTAGTTGATTTGTCACTCACTAAGAATAATGAGTAAACTGTGCCACAATTACAACGCCTTTGTTGTCATGTTTTGATTGACCGAAAGCTAATAGGATCTGTTCAAAGCAAAGTTGAATAACAGTCTGGGTTAGTGTCACTGAATAGACATTTGACGAACAACAAATTAACTATTTGACGATGAAAACCATTTTTGTCAATTGCTAGTATATTCTCTTATTTCTTTTTAATTTTTCTCTACCTTTATTAATGAAACAAAAATGTGCATCATTTTTCAGGAAGGGGACCACGGTCGACAGTGGTCTACCAAGTGGGAAGTTGACAGACAGTGGGAGGATTCGAACCCGCGACCTTCGCGTTCGAATGCCGTGACCTTTTCCGCTTTTTTTTTTACCGCTGACAAACAATGAACGCAGCTATTCCGTTTGCCGCGTCCAATATTTTTGGTGGTGACAGAAAGTTTTTAGCTAGACAACTAGCTTCGAAATCGATGGATGAATGTACATTTTTACATCTGAACTCTAACCTATAAGTCACGAATTGTATGATAACACCGTTGTCCACGTTATCATATATATCATAGTTAATCCATTGTTGTCTGTACAGTGGTGTTCAATTTAGAATCCTTCTCCGCCATTCATGTGTTCTTTTTCGTTTCTCGCAAATACGCATCCCTAAGTGCTTATTTTCACAAGCGATATCCAGCAAATTGAAACCGGTTTCTAATTTCAGATGCTTTGTGTGATAGAGAGCTAGTTAGTATGTAAATTCAAACAGTAACTTGTAGTCACAAATTGTACGGAGACCGTTGAAATCATTATCGATTAGAACTTGCGTCAAATGTATTCAATCTCAACAGGTCTATTAATGGACGTCAGGCGAGGAGTACATCTGAATAACAAATCCCCACCGTTTGCTTGTTGATAACAAGTTTTCACAATGTGTTTTGTTTTCTTTGGTGTGAAACCACAAAGCGCAATGTGTACGGGAGAACTGCGGTCAAAAAGCGTTCCTACATGGGTGGTTAATCGGCTTTGGGGATCCAAATTTGTGGTTTTCGAAACGAGATGCTACTAAATTGACGAAATTATAATCAACCACTGGTGATAAGTAGCTTATTAGCGATCTAATATTCAGTCTTGCAGTGTGATCTACATAAAATCAGCCAGTTTTTATTGCCTGATTTGTTGAAACGTCACATTAAATCAAAAAATATTTTCAACTGTTGTTTCATACTCGGTTTTCGATCGGCTGATGCAGAAGTATCCAGTTGGCTTGTCAAAATATTGAAACATATTTGCCTCCAAAATTTCAAACTGAGGATACACATAACAGATCAGTGAATCAGATAAAACGTCGGGTGTTTCGCGTGCCAATACGGTGGATTTTAAATTCAATCTGCTTTTTTCTCGATCATCAGTCAAATGAATTGGATTAGATTACGTTTTTGAATTTGAATTTTGAAATGTCATTCACACGTACACGTGACGACGCTTAACTAGTGATATGTGGAAAAACGAGTAATACATTTTTGCTTCGACAAAGAAACAGCATAATGCCCCAACTTTTCGATGAGAACCGGAAGTTACCTGTTGAATTGTGGAACATATTTCTATTAATGCTGTAAAAATTGCTGAGTGCTTACGAAGTTGAGATGAATAGACGGGTAATCTTTTCCCCCAGTCATTCGATTTTATAAATAAAATTTACTTGATTTTCCGTCGAAATCCAGGGTTGTCATTGCTGTATGGCCTCAAAGATGAACCACACGCACACGCAGTTCGCGGAAAAAGCGGCCGCTAGAGAAGGACAGAAAAAAATCCTCAATTGGTGAGTGATTTCAAAATGTTTAAAGATGCTACTCAACTTGAAGGGGTAATAATCCATCTATGCGTTGAAATATTCTTCGAGGAAAATGAAAATTGACAGGTATGTCATTTTTGCTAACTTTCTTGTGCAACATCTATCTGTTTTTCGTTCACATTCCCTTTGTAGTTTCTTCCACTGGACCATGGATTCTATCCAATGGGGTTCATAGCAGCTTAAACAGACAACTAAAAATTAGCTTTATTCCACATTGTATGGTTGCACATAAAAGAGCACCAATCCACTGGACCTCCGGAGTTCGGCTCCTCGTACTGTTCATCACTTCTCTAGGTTGGCGTTCAAGGTGCCCCGTTGGGCAGAATTACCCGTTTTGTGTATAGCATGAGAAAATATATGAAACAGCTATTTTGTCTCTGCAACATGAACGGTTATCCATATTTTCCTGGGACATTGTTATAGCCCGAAATTTGCGGAAAATTAGCATTGACATTTAAGCGGCCAACAAATTGGCATTGCTCTATCCAGCCACTGGTACACTTAGTGCAACGGCTACAAAGTAGTTGCACAATAAACAAACTTCTTGGGCGTTTCAGACTGCCCCGTATTGGAAAATAACGGACATGCAAAAACTCATCTGACATTTGAACATCGGGGTAGCTCAGCTCGATGCCAGTCTGATCCAGCCAAACGGGACAAATTTTGTTTGATTACATTAGACTGCATTTTGCGCACAGACCGAGTGAGATTTAAATCCTCGTGGTCAAAAATGACACGCATTATTAGGCATAAACAAGGAACAATTTTGTAAACCAAACCCTTCTTATTTATGAAAGAATCTATTTTCATTCCATAAATCATTGGAGCAACAAAAGAAATGCATTGCATTGCTCGAGTTCGATAGTATATTGCTATTAAATTTTGAACAAATGATTCACTTTGGTTGTTGGTTGTGATTGTTATTCAGGATGCTAATTCAAACGTGATTCTGTTAAATTGAAAACAAATTACATACTGACAATAACTTCAAGGTAGCAAAAAATGAATACCACGGCAAACTAATTGCCAGTGTGAAAACATGCTAATTCAGCCAGAAAAACAGCGTTTTCGGTTGACGAACTGTAAAATGTACGACTACATGAAATGGATAACATTCACCATTTGGAATGGACAATGGCCTGTTGATGACTTGCACCTAGTGGTCGAAAGCTCAGTCTGCACAACAGCGTTAAAGTCGATCCCCACCATTTAACTCGGCAAAATGGTTGGCAATAGAATATATATAAACACTTCTTATGTTTGTAGTATTGGCTAAATGTGTTTGGAGAATTGTTCTCGGTAACTGAGAAGTTAGAAGCTAGAAAATGGACCTCGGGATCCAATCTTTCGAACAGTCAATGAGTATGAATAGATCAAGTTGTTTCGAACATGGTTAGCTTATGCATCCAGAGCGACCCGGTCGCTGCACGCTGTCATTCAAGAGAAGGTTGGGATTGGAACATGCGCCGAGCTGACCAATCGACTAGTCGACTGGTCGACGCGTCCACGCAAGTGCAATTAGGTTACTGCATTGGGGTTCACGAAACCTGTAAAAAGCTGGCTGGAAAATGTGTGATAACGCTCATCGTCCCGGCTGGCGGTATCCTCTTATTTGAAGCCTTATTTTCTGCATAAGTCCTCACAGCACTATGTTTCGGTCGATCAATCGGAAACTCGTTTTATCCCTTCTTGAAGCCACGACTTGCTGGGGTAAGACCAATCGTTATGAAAAAAACAAAATGAAACTGAAGTGAATCGTTCAAAGTGTTCACAAGATTTGCGAATCATGTTCACATTCAAGTGTGATCACTATTTTAAAATAACACTGGCTTACTAAACAAGTTGAAACGGTCCTCGGGACAATTGAACTATCGTCGCAGACGTCCTTCTTACTGTGTCAGTTCAACAGCAACTCCTGACGAATGATGTAAACCGACTGGATTATGGTTACTGTCAAATTTCTTTACCGGGATAATTTTACCTTGCACCAGTTGCCTTAAGTTTCTCTGTTAGCTATTTTGAATCAGGCTTTTTAACTAAAATACATGCACAGTTCACGCTCGATATGTTTGCAACAAACCAGCTCATGCTATCATAGCAATGGTAGTAAATGTTTAGCTGTCATCCTGACGCCGGTCGGACAAGGCAGATGACGTGTTTATGGAAGCAAGGCCTTCCAAAAGATGCATGGCATCTGGATCTCGGTAGTATGGTCCATCGCAATATAAATCACATGCTCAAACAAGTTATCATCAATGAATTATTGATCCGGGAGTAAAAAAATGTGTAGCTTTTAGTTCGGAGCTTTCCCAAATTTACCTAACAGTCCTCCAAATGGATTGGTCCATGTTCATGTCAGTCGACTGGCTAGTTAAGTAGGGAGAACCTTAAATTGTCAAACTGATTCAAGCTGACAGATGTATGAATTGCCTTGCGGTCCGTTTGTTCTGGTTTGTCAATCAGTTGGCATGGGAAATCCTGTGGAACGGTCACGTTCCTTCGCATGCAATTTAGGGTCTACAATAATGTTAGCTTGAATTCAACGTTTCGTTCTTTAAACCTTACTAAATGCCTAGCGCAATATATTTCCTGCTATAAGACTTCAAATTCTGATTATATCATACGGGAAGATCCAGTGAAACAACCGGACAAATTGAAGGTGGAAATTTCGGATCGGCCGTAGTGATAACATTTCTGGAATCTATCCTGTATCCTGTTGTTACGATTGGCTTACATGGCCAAATTATAATAAACGATGTGCATAAAGCTTGCGTGGAAACACTATGGGCATTCGAAAACAAAATATTTTGCAAGTTGTTTGATTAATGGAATAAGTAAAAGGGCCCCAATCCTATCAATCAACCCTCATCGCTATTGTTCACCAGTCTGCATTCATTCATAATTTGTTGACCACGAATAGGATCCGGTGTTTCGGTCAACGATCCACATGGACAACTTCAATGGTGAATGAATTCATAAACATTTTTTGTTCGAGCTTTCTTCCAACGTATTATTGACCACCCACTTACCGAAGCAATTATATGCTATGTACAAGTGGAATACTAAGTTTCCATGGGAAATGGGATGTGGATTTGCCATTCTGAAAGCGAAACGGGCAGTTAGCCGTCAGATGTAAATGGCTGACTAGATTAGCGGTTTTGTGAGGATTATTAAGGCTTTCACATACACGGCGGAGTAAGACATCGAAATAGCTCATATGTATGTGAAAGATTAGTATTCATCAAGTGTTACCAAATTTGCTGACAGTCGTTGGCTTGTACAAATTCGAGGTTATAGAATCCCCACAGTTTTGTCACGCAGTGATTTGGCCTATCCAACCGGGGTACCCGTCTTCTTCAAGTCCATCCCTTATCTAACTATGAATGCAAATAAAGACTAGGCTTTGACAAATGTTGATTTATCAACCGTTCATCTGGGATCTTGCTAAGGCGACCAACTTGCTTTGGTCCTTATCACAAATTGGTCATTGTCCTTCTCATGTTGCCTATTCATGCATACGACTGCTAATTACGCGGGAAATTAGGCAAAACCAAACCTCAGTTGAAACTATAATAAAATTAACGTTAGAATACTTTCATTTCTGTTTATTTGAAAGCGCAAAACTAAGCACTGTCGAAAACTGGATCCATTCGAATAAGTTTATGATCGTCCCGCGCCGATGTTCAAAAAGTCGTGTAACGGCTGTTTTGCCCTAGTTACAAAGTTAAGCATACTGAAAATTACGAAATACGATGAAATTAATAAGTCGGGCAACGCTGATAGGATTAAATCGGGATGAACAGCCAGGTGAGAGCCGAATTCCACAAACCTTACTACGAATGCAAGCGACTGGTCGCAAACGCCCGGTGATATCATTAGTCTAGATGACAAGGGGATGCAAGTTACTTCAGCTAAATTCATTAGGACGTTGCTGGTCCATGGCTGGTCTCGTAGACTGTTCGTCTGGGGCCATGTAGCTTATCACAGTTTGATACCATTGTGCGAATCAGTTAATTTGTATTTCCAGTTTTAATTTCGGACGAAACATGAAAGATTCCAAATTTTTCAGAGATAATCGCCTATCGACTTTTCTCAACAAAGTGTTTCGATTACCGAATCAAAGAGTCACCATTGAGTCATGTGCCCTCGATTTTATTCAGCCTGTTTTATTCTTGCCTAGTGAAATCATAGTTTGTACTTATTATAACGTTTCCTCGCAAACGGTCAGTCTCGACGTCTTTCCGGTGGCCCGTTATTCTGATTCTTTTTGAATAATTAGGAACCTAGCGTCGTTTTCGTTGGAACGATAATTTGTTTCGAAATTCACCCTTAGCACTGCTTCCAACGTTAACGTCGGTGTTCAAAACTAGCAGTTTTCTCTCGAAAAGAAAAAATATTCTCCCGATTTAGGCTTTGCTGCTTCTCGACAAATCAAAGTATTAAGGTTCTTAGGAAGTACTGGCTGATCAGTGGTTCATCTGTATTTTCCGAAGAGCGCGTCTTTGTCGAATTGACTGAGAACAGATCAATGAAAATTGTGCTTGTTTAACCAGCTGTCATATGCACCTACAATTATTCCAAAACACTGTCCTTCTTGCTACAGCTTACGATTCCAGAAAACGGTGATATGTGAAATTGATCGCGTGATTCGGTAACATCCGTATGCTGACTGCGGAAATGTGCACAGCCTTCACACTCAACTGGCTCCGTAGTTTTTAAATACCGCCACTAAGTCAGTGATGGCCAAATCAATTTTTTATCTTATACTTCTTTTAATAATGAAATAAAAACGTACAGCAATAAAGGTTCCCACTGATAAGCCAGCTTACGTTTGATACAAGCTGTTCTTAAAATAGAATTGCAGATTCTTGGCGCACCGAAGCCCTTGCACATAGGAACAGTGAGACGGAAGACATTCTGACAGTGAACAAAACCAGGTGAATCGAGTCCTAAAGGGGATTAGGGGAAATGTGTTTCAAATAACGAAATTGTTGCTGTTATCCGCAAGGATCAATTAGTCTTCTTTACTGTGTTCCAAGCCTGAACTAGATGGATGAATCCAAGATTGTCACCCCTCGTAACTAGTTTTGCTAGGGTTTTTCAAGTAATAGCGGAATGATTTGTAGCCGTCGTATCTCACTATGGGTGATCTTTGCTAACCTTGTACAAAAGGCTTTCACGTGATATACCGTAAAAGGAACAATTCAAATTGGTCTGGTTGACATGGCTTATGAATATTTGACGCCGTCCAGATGTTCTTCGTCGCTACGTGTAGTATTTTTGGCAGAAAAGTCTTTCTACTCATCCCGACAACCACGGAGTTTTTACAACGTGTCACAATATTGTTACTTGCGAGACATACAACTTAACTGGCAGTAGTGTCATGAAAGACCATACAAATTACATTCCAGTAGGATGAGATAACTGAGATTTGAAGTTTTGGCAATTAATTATCGATGCGAAAAATTTTGTTTTTTAGTTGGATTCAAGCGCACTTACCTGTGCTACTGCTGTGATAATCTTAATCGAATGAATTTCGGATGATTCAGATATAGGTAAATGGCTACCTGGTCATATAGGGCAACCTGTTCGAGTCGCTACCTGGATTACGGTCTGCCGGTGGATGATCAGTCTGGTGTACCAACCATAACGGTACGATGTGTTCGCGATCGACATTTTTGTCTTAATAAGATTAATATCACCGTCAGGCGTAAGACTATACCAGATTAATTGGATGTTTTCTTCTACTAAAGAAGAATATCAGTAATTCCGACAGTTCACGAACTGTTTGGCAGCCGACAACGACAACATCTGTAAGATGAAATTTGCGAACTGGCTAAACGGGTGGTTTGAATCAAACAAAAGATGCAATACTCTGTCCACATCATTCGATGATGCCTATCTGGCAAAACAGTTGATTCATGCTGATTAACACCGGGGGTAATTGACATATTTCCATATTTGAATAGAAAACAATCTCACAGGTGTTCTTCAAATCAATGTTCATGAATCATTGTTTTCTGCATAAATAAAATTCTCGAATAAAGAGGTTGAATACTTTCGCTTTTGTTTCACTCTTGACATTGTGGTCACAACTTTTGTGAGTCAAGGGTTGTGAAATTTGACCCAGCTCATTAATGTTTTTGTTTCAAAGTGCATTTTACGTGACCTAAGGTGCGGAACACGTAAACACTGGGGAAACAATGCTATTTCACTCTTGTTTCTATGGTGCATCCCGCAAATCGGATACAACTTATGCTATTTGGACAATATATATGCCCAGCCCTTTTGGTATTCATTTCACCAAACCACGCTTTCTTGTAGTTCCATTGGAAAACGAATAACTGGACGGACGTTCAGCGTCCAAGTAAAGTAACTTTAAATATGAAACACATATTTTGTTCTTGATATAACTTCTTTCGAACCCCTATTTTCTATGTCCGGCGAAATACCGTGTAATATCTAAACCAGCATATCAAACGTTCACTCTCTTAATAACACCAATTGGATTCCAGTGAGAAACTGATAAAAAAAGACATAAGTGTTGGAATTGCTGAACAAGCCAGCACCCGGTACACAGCAGCAGCAACAATGACAAAATCACTCGTGTGAACCCAGGGCAGATTTTGCGCATCCAGCCATATGTGAAACACAATGTAGCGCGTATCCTGTGCAACACCATGCTTGTATAGTTATGTAAGCTTTGATCCCAAAATGTAACGCCTATTTGACAAGAAATCTTCATGAAGATCAAGTGGTCGATCTGAAAGGTAAAGAAAAAGAAACAGAATCAGACAACGCTCAGTGGGCACCAGTATTGACACAACCGCACCAGTATGGGGGCATACGAGATACATGCAACAATACTGCTGACAAATAAGCATTTTATTCTTTCTTGAAAAATTAAACTGAGTTCGCTCAAGGATTTGCAACCAATGGCGGCGTGTAACTTTCTTCGTGACAAACAGCCGAATTTGGCTGGTTTAGATGCTTATGTACATACTTGAGGTAATTAATTTGTGGTATACGTGGGGGTACACTAAAATCTATTCGGTATGCTGAAATTCCAATGTAGTCCATTTTCGTGTACGCATGGCTCTATGAAGGCAACCGATCAGTCGTTTGTCTGGGTTCAGCGATAAACTCACCATGACGTTCCCCGAAAACGAATCGTGAGCACTTGAGTTGGGCGGCCAATAATTAGAATTCTAAGAGAATAAATTACATATTCAATGCTCTGACGGAAACCCCGCAGGCAGCAGTTACATGGAAAGTTTTGATATAAACGAACGGAGCGATGCAACGGTCCAAATAGACCGTTGTCAAAAGACACGACAAGTGGCAGACGAGAAACCGTTTGGACTGGCATTCGATTGACGTGCTGAATTAGAATATTTTGTGCATCAAAAATCTGGCACGGAATGAATTCTTCCCTGATTGTCTGCTCATTTGCATTTTAATCGAGAGAAAATTATTTATATACCAAACGGGTTTTGCTTGCATTGGCCTTGAATTGTTCGGTGCTCTGGAAACGGTCAAATCAGAAGTTTTTTTCAACTAGCAGCTGTTAAGATGAACTGAACATTACGCAAACTGAACAATGAATTCGTATATTAAGATTTTTTTTGAGATCGATATGGAAGATGACGTTTGTATTGGTGATATGTACGAGGTATTAAACAATCCATTTGAACTGATGCTGCATTTTTCAATCGTTTGTCATGTCGGAATCGCCTCACGTGCAACTTCAAGAAAACCATAGACCGATCAATCTATTTACGGGCTTGATGAAATAACACGTCATTTGAACTTCAATCAACTGCAACTCCAGGACTGAGATTTGGGCTTTGGTGCTCCGAAACTCTACCTCAACTAGTTTACTTCGGAACTGTGTCGAAACAACTCGGTGAATTTCATTCAACTTACTTATTGAGTTCTTGCTAATATAGGTCTAAAACGTCATCAAATTAATTTGCTCAAAATTTGTGCGTGCATATTACCACATGTATTGATTATCAGTGCATCGCTCTGCCTAAGCCAGTCAGCTGTGCTCTTTCCAGGTTTTGTGAATTTGTTCGACCTAAATCCCTGTAACTCGGACACAATTCCGCATTGATGCGATAAATCTGGTAATTCAGAATAATAGTGAACATTAGCATAGGACGAATCAGTGAACGGAAAACGTTATATAGAATCATCTAGTAAGTCATCAGTGTGCTTATCAATATGCACATACATATGCTTGTGTATACATAATTGACATTTTGACTAATAAACGTGGTAGATGTGTGATAATCCACACCAATGAGACCTAACAACAAACATTATCTATCAAATACGTGTTCATCTAAAGTCTTTATTGACTCAAATGCCACTGTTCCGGTTTCTTTTAAGGGCATCGTTACGCTGGCGACCATGTCAAGTCCACAGCAGTGAACCTTAAGGTGTATTCTGTTAGAGACGTTAATGAGGATGCTCGACGTTTATCAGCTAAAATGTCGGCTACAATAAAGTGGGAAACAAAATTGTATTCGTATAAATTGTTTGCACCATTTTAAGTTATTGGCGAAAATTTCTTACCAAATTCGTGTCCGTATACAGTTGTATGCCTTAGACTAATGTAATTTGTCTAACAGCATGAAACCATGTTGGAACATGCTGGAACAAAACCACAAAATAAAATCTATTTCGTAGGGAACTAAGACCATGACGGCCTGAAACAAGTTATTATTTCAGCATCAAGCAATTTGGGTTTTCTTCTCATCACGTGCAGGCTAGTATGCCCAATCCAAGTACGAATTCCGGTCAGCAATTTGCGCTCATTTCTCCCACAATTCTGACAGCTTAGCCCCAATGCTCAGTAATCCAGGGGAAAGCATCAGGGTAGTTTAACAACCGATGGGTTGGTGGGGTGTTACCGATTCACTCTACTGAGGAACCAAGTTTCCGCAGTGGTCTTACGGAGCTACAAAAAGCAAAACTGTGTGCTATTACTGTCAATTTCGGAAAGCAGGCTAAGCATGCACGTACATTTTTACTAAGCTTTTCTTGTGCGTACACGGCTGGATACAGCATACACTGTCAATTGCGTTTGTGACACAATTCCTTCATGCTTTCGCATAAAGTTGTTGAAGCTTAGAATAATTTTGGAACTTCTCTAGCTGTTAATTAATTGCGTTACTTTGTTCTGGGCAACGCCTCCGTGGGAGACGAACCATAAGTAATGCAGAAACCCCGCCCACGATTGCAGGCGATTTTGGTGTTGATTTAACAGATAGAGAATTAAAACTACGTGGTCGTTTATAACAAAGCGCTAAGCAAAACTACGATAATTATGCAGAAGAATTTCGATGAGAGGTAACAACCAACATGCAGTCGGAATCCAAAGGTTATGGTTCTCCTTTCCAAATTCAATCCGAAACTTCAGCACATTAATCTCATACCACTAGTCCCTTTGTTCGTTTCCTGTGGCTTGAATCTGTTAGTCCCTTTAATAATGGAACAACAATATACATCATCTATTCCGAAGCGGTCGGCGGCCGACAGAGGGCTGCCAAGCAAGGAAGTTGGCCGGTGGGATGAGGTCTCGAGTCCGTAACCCTTACACGTAAACGAAACGACCGCATTCGCTTGGCCAACGAAGGCCAGCAATTGTTTATTGTATCCAAAGTTTCGTGTGCATGATGAAATCACCATAATCCGTTTGGCTCAACAGCCGTACTACAAACAATTTTGAAAAAAAGTTTTGTAAATTGAACTGAGAACATTTTATTGTGTTTCGTCCTGAACAGCCTTAAATCGTTTGCCCTATCCGAACTCGGGATAAGGAATTCATTTGATAAAATGGATCAGTATATCCCAGGTGGATAGTATTGGACTATAAAGTGCGTGCTTGTTAACGTGAAGCTTATGAACTACATAATTTGTATTTATATCTTCGACGCCCAAGAGAACAACATTTATGACTTTATATTCAAGCTATTCAACGAGAAGCGATGCGGACTTTGTCGATTTTGTGTCACTCAAACAGAGCATGTGCTCCAAACTCAATAACTATTCCATCTAGAGAACGGTGTATGGTGAATTCACGGTGCGTCGCGGATAAGCCGAAGAAAACAGGGAAGAAATTGCATAATAAAATTTGAATTATGCATTGCTTGGGAATCCATCAGTGATAAACCCTAGTAACTGATGGGCCTGCCAGTGTCATTTTATTTTGACATCCGGCTTGTCGGAGATAAAAATTCGTTTGTCCCATGAGCCAAAAATGCCTGAATTTTGTGATTATTGTCCGCTGTGCTGGTAGTTTTCTGAATTAGATTCTCCATCCAGACTAAAAATCGTTTTCATCTATTGTATTTCTTTGGTACAGTTTGTGAAGTATCTCCGACTCCAATATGAGGCGGTCCCTTTTCGTGTCGCAGATGAAAAGGGTTCTTTCATTGAATACGCAAGAAATGGGGCAGCCGGAAGGATATAAGGGTGATACGATCTGTCAAACAAATTTATGATATAAATCTCTTTTTCGCAATCGCTTCGAGGGCCACTGCTTGTGGCGCGCACATCATCAAAGTTAACGAGTCGGCAAATTAATGCGAAAAAAATGTTTAGCTGCTGCGCACCATTATTACGTTCCTTGCCATATGGAATGATTAATTTCTACTCCAAGTCCGTTGAAACTGGAAGCACATGAACACTATTTCCCGATATAGGGACGAAGATGCCGAATTCGTTGAAAATTATTTATCTTAAGAACAAAGACAATAGCTCTTACGGTACCATGTTAACAAGCTTGTACCTCTGCTCACTTTGATGTATGATTCATCCCTCGTATCAAAGAAGGAATTCAGCAACTTACGTTATTTCAATATTAGTCATGGGCTGCTCGTCCATGCAAAAAAAATAAGCGAGGACCTCAACTCACACCATTGCCCGCCAATATGTAACTTCAAAAAGTCCCACTGTTTGCAAATCACTATTAAACTACCACAGTATTCTTGAATGGTCTTGATTCAAGCTCAAACGTGATACAAATTATAGGCAAAAATCTTCCAGCTCATGACTAATAAACTCAGGTTGCCGCAAAAAAATCCCAAGTGATAATTATTTGTTTTCACGCTCAAAACACATGCAACCGTGTCTAAATATTTGGCAAGTCCTTCTGTCGATTTATCGATTATTTTGTCAATATCGAACAAGAACAAGGCTGATTCTATGAGGCATCCAAACAAGCGTGTAAGTATATCCTTCCCGATATTTTTCTTTATTTTTTCGTGTTCACGCACGTTCACTACACTAACTAAGATCACTATGGCTTAAGTGATCTCAAAATAACTTAAAGAAAGCTGCAGTTATAAGAACACGCAAATAGCGTCATGATATTTGGTAATATCATTCAGGATTGCAAACAGTGGAACATTTCAAATTACAGCAAAGAAAATGCAGGAGCTCACCGCGATTGATGATAACGGTATATATTCTTGCATAGTGATATATATATATATATATATGAATGCATATGTGTAATTAGGATAAAATACGTGTGCTTGGGTAACGTTTCAAACGACCGTTTTTAGCTGAACAAATATCTTGCATTAGTCAAACTGCTCAATGCTATAAAAGGCCCTAGATGTACCAAAACAACGTCATTTTTACCTCGGCTATTTTGATTCACCGGTGTTAGTTGGACAGGCCTTAACTCCGCACAATACTATGTACTGCTCGGGGAAAATTCATGGGCTGTGCCGCTTGTCCGCAGCAGTAAACCATGTGAACAGTCGTGGTGAAGAGAATGACATGGAATTCGTTAAAATCACAAGCAGTTCGGTAAAACAATACAGAATAATTTGTATTAGTTAACACATTACTTTGGAATAGTGCCGCCATCGAGTGCTTTTGTGGATTGACAAACAAACTGTAAATGTGCTTTTATTAAAATTACCACGATCAACCAGCTTCCGTTCCTATACTTACCGTTTCTGTTCGAACAACATTTGGGTAAGCAAAATAACTTCCATGTAAGCGGGAAGAATTTGCCGCGGGATCTTTGAATGCATAAAATTCAAGTACTAGTTCGTTCAAGTGATTATCCGTAGCAAGTAATTTTGTGACTTCTGTATTAACGCAGCAAACTGAGGACATTCCGAGAAACCTGA
This sequence comes from Fasciolopsis buskii, assembly GCA_008360955.1. Taxonomy (NCBI): domain Eukaryota; kingdom Metazoa; phylum Platyhelminthes; class Trematoda; order Plagiorchiida; family Fasciolidae; genus Fasciolopsis; species Fasciolopsis buskii. Next base: position 227,965 of record LUCM01001348.1, read on the forward strand.
AAAAGCAATCGAAAGTTTTGAGTAATACAACAGTAAAAAGAACTTGCAAAGTCTTTGACTTAATTAATTCAATGGGAAATAAACAACAGAGGTCATGTTCATTTTGAAACGTTGTCAGCAGTCATCGAAAAACAATGTCCGTTTTTTAACTATGTCTGTTCCCCCATTACCAGTAATGTATCGAATATCGAAACCGATTAATGCATTTGCTTGTCACTAGTTCTTAGATATATTTCACTAATGCAAAATTATCCGATTGTAAAACGGGACTGACCTGGATGCGAGTGTAGCTTCATGAACATGGAACACCTTTCTGTTGAATCAGTTATCAAAGAGCTAAATTATCTCCGTTAGTTTGCATACAACAGGCTAGTCAAAATCTTTGCGCAAAATAACGTTTCAGGGTTGATTAAAAAGGAACAACACGCACGTTCTAATCATTCCAGATTACACGCCAGTCAGAATAAATCTGCGAATAAAATAAACGAATGCAAACTGCATAAGACTTGAAGCACGATGAAATGGTAAACAGAAGCAAAATTTTGTAGTTAAAAATCAGTTAGGTGGGTATAAATACGATGGTTGTGTATTGTAAAGTCGCTTGAACAGGTGCCTTGTGTAATTAGCTTGTTTGATTTTCGATTCCCTTAAGAATTTCGTAATTACGGATATTGATTTCAAAATTCCCGTTACATGTCACACTGTTTAATTCTACTCTTTTACATGTTGATTGAATTATCAAACGTAGATGTGTTGCATTCATTTATGCATGGTTCACCCTGTGTAAATACTTAATTTACCGCATGTTTTTATATCGAACTCAAAGGGCGACTACCACGAAAATGGTTGCCATTAGAAATAAAGTGAAATAACAATTGAGTCAATAAAATGAATATATGAACCTCTATGCTTATTATGAATTTTTAATACGTGTCTTTGTCCAATAACTTACAACGTTCCCTCTTAAATTGTTTTGCAATTAGGAGAAGCGCAAACTTTCTGTGAAGGTCAACTTTGACCGGGTGGGCCACCCATATGCGAGTTGCTTGCAAACACTCGTCATATCTAATGGTAACTAAATTCGAAGATAGAATGAGTCAGTTGATTCAGTTTTTCGGGGCACAATTTCAGCAAAGTCATCAAATTCTCACAAGTGAAGCAGCTCAACAAGGACTTGTTTGTCGTTAACCGTTAATCAGGTTACTGTTGAAGTCTTTGTTTTGTTCCGAATTTGTTAGTTTGCAGACCATCTATTTCATTTTTAGTCTGAACCATATCCTGGCATGATCTTTTCCACTATTTCACAAAGAAAATTTCAAACTGTAAATAATCGATATCAAGGAAAAATTATTCGGTAGGAAGAAAAAGTGATCAAGGAATGAACAAACGATGGATTCAACGCATAGGGAAACACGACTGGAGGACGGTCATACCAGCGGGGACAGCAATTCCTTCATGGACGCATTGCCATGTTCCGTTTATTGACGAAGAATGCTTCGAAGCTTACGGGACAAGCTGTGCCAAATGCAGTCAGTCATCATCCACACCAAGCTCGCAGCAGACCTTGTCTTCGAATGTCGTGACGCATTCGACAATTTGCACAGGTTTATCCCCGGTATATATTTCAACTACGAAGTGTTCCATTGCATGCGTGTGTTCCAGTCCACCACCAGTTCCCTGATGTCTGGGCTAATAAAATAATGCAATGAGCAGTAAAATACAGAAGAAAATAACGTATTGGAAAGAAGACCCTAGTAATTTTCTCCATGAATACAGAGATGTTAACCGGAAAATATGAAACAACACATACTATTTTTTTCAAAATTAATACCATTGGAAATGGTTTCATACTCAGCAGGCACAACTGGGAACAATATTTTCGTGTGTTTTTGGCAAGTAGTTCCGTCCACATTTGTCTTTGCAGATGACTGTTCAGCCCTAATTACCTCGAACCCAATCAATTTAAGGCCAAGTGTGCGGCCGATTACGAGTAGTAGGCTCTCGGGAAACATCCTATTTTTGAAAGGCTTTCCATAAAATTTTCTCAAGTGAATAAAAAAATAATATTTCCCTGCTCCGTATTTTACGCCCCTGGATTTATTAAACAGAGCACATCTTCTGGCATCCTAGTATATTATTTCTGTGGAAATTGCGTGAGCAAACTTCGCTGGTGGCTGCTGCACCGACGTTCGAGCCAGGCCGGCGCCACATTCCATGCTCGTCAGTTACCCATCACCGATTCGGTATAGAAGGAGTGAAACACTTTTGTTTTTCTAATGTTTTCACTGATAATTTGAACTAGCTTGTACATTGATGAGCTGCCTTGCAGTAAGTTGCTGCATCGCCACTGGTTGAATCACACCATGTTTGATCATCAGCTACGTGGTCGACGCTGGGTTTTTACATTATCTGGCACATTCACCTGAACTGTTTTACGGTTCAACCTTGAAGCCCACTAGCATATAGATCCCAGACACGATACAAGCGTTGCATGGTAGGGATGTTCCAGTTCTAGACCGACTGGTGTTCCGACTACAGCTTTCAAGTACAAAACATTCGATCATCCGGTTAAAATGTGTGCAGGATTTTCCGCAAGTCTAGAATGCGTCCAAAAATGCGTATCTTCATCTGAATTATATAAAAGGGACGGAACAATTATATTTGTGTTTCAGTCGACGGTTCACGAAATTCCGAGGCCATGTCGGAACAAGGCAACGGATGAGCAATTGTCGCGTGATACGTCTGAATGATAATCAACTAGCACTAAACGATACAAGAGAAAAGGCTTTGGACGAAAGAACCGAAGGTCAGAAGATGCACTAATTTTTGACTACCAGGCCTTAATTTGCTATGATCCTATTCAGCAGACTGCGATAAAATGGTTCAAATACCGAACGTGTGACAACCAACGGGCTTCCAGCCGTCCGTCCATGATGCATAGGACCAACCAAGAATCTAGCAGTACAGCATAGCCAAAGTGCTAAAATGCAACCAAATTCAGCGGATACTGGTACGTAATTACTTATTGCGACCAAATTCACTTAGAACTGGACAGGTAAGAATCTGATAAGGAATGCTCTGTGAACTGAGAGGTCGGTTATCCCCCTTAGCTCACCATGTGAAACGCCAATTAGAAGGAAGTGAAATGCAAGATAGGCTGCTAGATGTTCCTAATATACAGTTCATTCCTGGAGTCTGTAAATAAATATTGCCAAATTTCGAAAGAGATGGTTCTTGAACCTAGACGTTGCACTTGAAGGTTATTCTACATTCGCCGTACTTGCTTGCTTGAGAAACGAATCAAATATTTTGTCGTATTCAATAAGATCAAAATATAAGCATGGTTTTCTTCTGAATTCATTCCATTGAATCAGCGAATAAAGTTTAATAATATTGTGTGAAACGCGCATGGAAAGAAATATATTTCATTGGGAGTTATCTAAGCCGACTTGTCTCGGTCTGATGGGCGATTAAATTCCAAGGAAATTCACGAACTTGGCAGAATTATTTTCCTCTTCGATTATGATTAAGCAATTTCGATTCGGTTTCCTTATTTATGCATTACTTAACGAAAAAAGTTTCTTCTAACAATAGAATACAATGGAAGGGAAAATACCAGAATGGCAAGTGCATGAATGCCCAGTTGCAGATCGCCTGTTAGATGTTAGATACCTGAATTTTCTTCTCAGTGAATTTGATACAAAAGTGCTGTTCATTCACTAGGTTTTCCAGTTTTCTGGAGAAGTGAACAAAGCACGGCTTATCTAATCACCAGTATTTTAGATTCACTCTAGTTGAGAGCGTGGTTTGAATTGAAACATAAGAATACAACCATCCGACCTAAGTTTTTTGCCTCCGGTACGACGGAACCCTCAGCTTTTCCTTCATAGTTCAATTATGCTCTGCAGACGTTGGTCAGATAATACACTATGAAAACCGGTTTACTATTATCGGTAACCGGTGGCCAGTGAGCGGAACAAAGATTCCGTGTAGTTTTCGCAGTCAAAGCCTCCGGGCAATTCAGTGCATAATTAATGACCATCCAAAGGAAGAGGCTAAAAGGAGTATCTGGCAAGAAATTGTTCTATGTAAGATAGTAAGTGAGACATCAAACGTAAATCCTACCGTAATTGGGAACATCAAAAGAAAATGCTGCGGTCTGAAACAAACAGGAGACTGTGGTCAATCTAAATTTGTTCAGTTTATTAGTTTGTTTCACTATGACGAAAAAAAATTATGTTCCACCTCAAATACCTTTGGATAGCACTGGATTCATTCGGTCAGACTTGAAAATGAGCCAAAACACTTGTACAGAAAAGCACGTGGAATCAGTCGTACAAATTGACAATAAATTCTGGTCGGGTGGATCCCATCGGATGCGCAGTGGCATGAATAGCATGGAACACATTTGCTTAACATTTGTAGCCACTGAGTGTGCATAAAAAGAAACGATTGAATGGATATTATATTCAGTTTTCTTCATTCTTCATTCGACCAACTGGTTACCTGCGAAATGACAGTTAGAAATGGAATATTTTCTGCCGAGCGAGCAATATTCTGTTGTTTTCCATTAAATATTTAAGCACGTTTGATGTTTTAAGCGAACGTCAAGTTTTATTCAACCCGATTTCACACTGATTCTCCGAAAATCAAGTGACCAAGCGAAGAGTGAACTTTAAAATAATCAATGTAAAATAAGTATCTGAATTGCATTTTCTTTCGAATCACCTCTGGGTGTGTATTGGATGTCATTCCGGTATGACCTTGAACCTGTCATGTTGTGGCACACTATAGGTTATTGCCAAAAAGCTGATATTCGCATTTTATCCCCCAACAGATTGATAAGTAAATGATAACATCTATTCAGGTTGTCATTTCTCACCTCAGTTTCGAAGTTTACGGTTGACGCAAAATGTTGTGTATTTCTATATTATTCGTTTCATGCAGTACAGCTTTCAAACGGTGGTAGACATTTCATTTGTCATCAGAATGCCGGATTGGGAAAATGGGACCGAGACCGTGACAGATTAGCACGATTTGAGAACAATGTGCTTCTCTGCATATAGGGTCATTCACGGATTGAACAAGTCCATTTTGATAGAATTTTTCTCAATTTCAAATATCGACTGGATACTGAATTGTCCGCTGTCAATAAGTGTTCCAAAAAGGTTAAAATCTTTGTGCAGCGTTGCTGAAGTGTTTTGAGCAATTATTTCGTTGTTGCGGCCGGTTTATTTAACCAAAATGTATCGGCCTAGTTGCAATCCAATCATCTCGAAGTGTATTTTTATTTCTTGTACTAAATCGTTCCTAGACCCGCGTGCACCTTCCGAGGTAGAAACTGAATAATTTACTCATGTAAATTCGTATTTCATTGTACCGATTAGACCTTTAGGCGACCATGCATATCATGTGCCCCAATGATTTTCTACTGCATGGTATTCAATACAAGGTTTACGAGATTCATACTAGGACCTAGTTCTATTTCAGTCAATGCCCGAAATGAGTGAAAGTAATGTATATACTCTCGACACAGTCTATTATAAAAGACTCTCCAGTCATTTATCCTAAGGCACTCAAACATTGGCTCAGTTGCATTTGTGTCTCAAAACCTACAGCACTAGGGAGAAGGGATGAACAAAGTCAACAACTCGACAAAATACGAAATGCCTTTGATAATTTTCCTCACAAATAACTTGTTTCGAGTTCAAACAAACGGGACAAGATACACGATCTAGAAATTCACAGATACACTCAACAACCATGCATTTTAGGACCCGTTGAACACGTATTTCTTAATTATAATCCCTGAAACGTTTCAAAGTTGGTTCTTATTCTGCGGTAGAAAATCAAGCCAGAATTACCATCAACAACTATTGGGAGTTTTAGCCGGCAATAGAAATCGATTTCTCACTTCCGGTTTAAACCGCTGATGACGTTTGGTCCCAAAGAATCGCGCAAATACTGTTTTAATTATTGAAGATAACCAAATGAAAGATGTCATTTTACACAGCTTTATAAAATTGGACTCTTTCTTTTGAGTGGCAGAAGTAGGAAAAATAAATGTAAACATTTTTAATATATTTGTACTCACTTTTTAGCTACACAACAGGAGATGAGTACACCAAGCTGGACAAAGTGCCCTCGAGAAACATGGTCACCCGGAAGATTTGACACACACACATTCACGTGTAATGAAAATTTTCTTAAATCTTAAATCTTGGAGTTCATATTCATGGTGCATAATGTTACCATCCACATTTATAATTGTGCGTTCATTAAAATATAGCAAAATAGTAAGATGTCGCCCCATATTATACAATTTCTTTTTCTAGAGAAAACCTGGTCCACACCGATAAGATGTGCCCAGAGCTTCGGCGACGCCGCGGCAGCGATATACAAACCCGACTCGGCGTGGAAAAAAAACAGAGGAAACAGTTGCGACAATGATTGTCTGCACTTTAGAAAATTCCAATTCTCAGCATGTCAGTTTTTCCAATGTACTGGAACAATTTCCCCAATTCGCAACTGGCAACGCATGGTTTAGCTTATCTTTCTTAGCCCTCGCTCTCATAGACCATTTCTTCCTGTGTAATTTTCAATTTGAAATTTTTTCCCGTGTGCATTTGTCTCTCCCTCGAACTCTTTTTTACTCGATTTTACTTTACATCACCACATTCCGGTGGTAGTGTAATTTGATCCTCATACGATTGCACGCAAAATCCCTTGTCGGGGTTCCAAATCCAATTGACGTCCTGCTTTCCGTTTTTTTTCTAGTTCCGTGGTTCACTGGTACAAGGATCATGTGTAACGATAGACGACAGTAAAGAAATAATAGATAGTTCAAGTAGAAGCCGTCAAAATATGTAATAGGTTTTTTCATGGAGTTATGATCGCTGACTCCGGCCTGTACATCACAAACATTTCATCATCAGTCGTGGAGTTGATGTCACCTCGACTGTAGCTTAGAAATAACAAATTGGAAAAACAAAACTGACAAATTCCTCATTCATTTGGCGTGGCACGGTTTTGATTGCATTTTGTAAAGCCATATTTTTCTCACTGGGTTATACGACTTTTCGAATGGACATAACAGTGGCAAAATGTATTTTGTGTTGTTCATTTAGAGCATGCCGTTTGCAACAACCGTGCTTTCGCAAATTGCATTTTTTATTCCCACCTGCAACGCTTCTCAGTTGCAGTCATTTTTTAATCATTTTTTTGAGTTAGTTTGTAAATAAACGGTGATGCCTTCAATGCGGACAGAAGTAGCAATTTTGTGGCCAGTAGGTACCAGAGCTAATTCGGCTGAATATTGCAGCAAGGGACTCACAAAATCGTTTCATTTATTGTTAATCAGTAAAATATTATCGATGATTTTGTAGGAGCTGATTTAGCAACATGTTGGTATGGTTTCTGAAAATCTGTCTATAAAATTTGACAAAAGCAGGGAATTGCAAAAAGCATTTTTCCAAAACACTTTGGTTGCATTCTCATTGATCGCTTGCGCAGATACGTTCACATTCCCAAGGCTCAAATGTTTTCGGAAAATACCATTCTTGATTTCATGTTGCACTGGCGCATCCGGTTGTACGCCAATGTATTATTGCTGGCATAATCGATAGTTGTCACGTAAGCAACGACTGACATCCGCATTCTGTTTGTGGCGTCTTGTCTTGTACTACGAATCTTTCCAAAGACCTGGTTTTTTGGCAGTATGACATGGGTTGATTTATGATGTGCGTTGTTCTTGCATAGCAAAAGTCGCATTTGATTGGTAAAGTTTTGTTGGTTAGTATTCTCCCACCACCGATCAATAATCTGCCTAGCACCTTTCAAGAGTCGACGGCTTGTCCTGCGAAACTTATGCACCCAGCTGTATTGTTATATTGACTGTCTCCAACCGAGACATGGTAAAATTATCCCGGGGAATAATCGTGCTTTTACAATTTTCCATGTGGATATTTTTGAAAGTAATGATTTATAAACGATGCTTCAAATCGTCTAACATTCGTCAAAATGATCGTCGTGTTTCAAAGTAAGGAGCTCGGGTTCGAACCCTTCAGCCGTCGTTGTCTATCGGTCGGTTGTGAACCTTTGCACAAAATTGAAGTGTACCGTCTTTTTTTTTAATAAAGAAAGCAAAAGATGTACAATAATCTGAGTATGGATATTTCATCCTCTGAACCGGGAGAAAGGCGAAAACCGTGCGAGAGATACGTAGGAAACGAAAACGGACTTGTGTCTATAAGTCACCAAAATTGTAAGCTTTCCCAAGCTCCTTCGTCACAGTGGTGAGTGTCTGTAATCATACATGTACCTTTTGGGTAATGTTGAATTTCTCAGATGTGAAATTCAGAGTTTGTAGGTGTATTCGACAATGCATTTTTGCCCGTAACGCAGTCAGTCGAAATCTGCAAAGTGGTTGCATTGTTGAAAATGAACCGGCCACCACTTGGTCGGAATTTGTGTAACTTTCGGCAAACTCCGTCGGGTGGGTTGAACACAATGGAGTGGACTTATATTGTCATCGAGGAAATTTGTTTGGGTTTTAGTAACGCAAGCTGACTTTTGTTAATTTTACGGGATAGCTTGTAGGCAAATGCACGCCACACTCTGGACACTGACGTAGCATGTTCGCTACCGATCCTTCAGTAAGCCTGGCCCATGACATGGCAGGATCAAAAATTAATATAGGTGGGATGCTCTTTACTCGGTAGTCAGAGACGCTCCCAGTTGTATGTGACTCCCAGCTCAGGCCGGATTAACACTACGGAAGACGCGCTATTCTGTGAAAACGTTCTGGACTTGGATATCCACATTTTCATAAAGAAATAGCAATTTGTAGTAGGCGAATGTTTTCTTTAGACTGTCAGAATTTGTGAGATCAATCGAACGCTGACTGAGTTGTTGTAGCGTGTCGGGAATGCAATATTCACGTTACAATAAGAGTCCATAATATGGCTATGTAATGCTCTGTGCTATTTTAATTTGCCATACAAAGTAGCCGTGAGTCCATTTGTGTTGGTGTAAGCAAATGTTGTCTGATGCGTGGGAGTCACGTGAAATAAATTACAATTTGGTTAGTTTCTAAAAGTAACCATTTTAGAGATATTTAAATCGCGTTCGACGATATGCTTTCATGAAAGAAATTGTATGCTGTAAAAATGACACCACGATGTCCTCACTGCTTAACAAATGTAGCGAGACCGTGCAATTCAAAGCATCTGGGCGATTAACCGACCTGTAAATCAATAAATAGCTACGTCAACACAGTTGCTTCTGCCTGCCAATCTTTTTCGAATTAAGATTGATAAGAAACCTTGAAATACGCGTGAGTGGCCGAAACAATTTGAATAACGTGTTTTCCATATAGGGGGCTAGCAAATATCATGAAATCGAGAAGTACTGTTCTAGACCGATTGCACTGTAAAACATATTTCGAAAATTAAATAACATCTTCGGGATTGATTAATTCAGTCCACATAAGTTCATCGAACTTGACGTTTAATGAAAACGAACAATGAATGGCAGGTCATCATCCTATGTGGACCGTGCTGTTCTTTACTTTACACCAATACAATCGTTCAATGTCAATTACCTCACGTACGATTTCTTGGTACCAGGGAGTCTTGGTGTGTAAAATAAAAGTTGCCCGCTATTACGTCAAGCTTTTGCAAATGCCTAAGCAACTAAAAGTTCAAACGCAGCATATCGTGTTCCGTTTCTTTCCCAAAGGTTATAATATCGTCACTTCGAACTGCGATTAGATATATTCGTCTTGTATTACGAGCGAAACTACATTAGTACTCTCAGTTTAAGTTCAATAATCCAACTCTCACCATGGTTCATAATACATATGTATAGCTAGCCTGGGGATAGATGAGTAGATGAAGGTCGGTTTTGATGTCTGTCAGGTTGGTTATTTCGAAAGTGTAATGCCGGCACGTGGTTTGAGGAACCCACTGGAAAAAGGGTTACACGTAGCTCAGATAAAACTGTAGTAGTTCCAAGTTTGTGCAAACAAAATTATTATGAATAATTTGCTTATCTACTATTTAAATTCTAAATGGATTGCAGACAAGATAGTAAATTCACGATTTTTTTATCAGTTAATAGTTAGTAGACATTCATACTGTTAATGAACTCTTATCGTTTGTGTCATTATGCATCAATATGCTTCATTTCACTGAGAAAATCTATGGTAAATATCATCATTTGTAACTAGGCGCCTTGAAATTTCTGATGCTGAACATGGCATCCAGAGTTTCTGTTTTGACGACAATTCTACCATGTTTCTTTTGCAAACAAGCAATACGTCAAAAATGAACAAAGTGCTCCAGTATTATTTTTGAGTCGAAAGATTCGTGTCAAAATAGACAAGCTGAAATCTCACTTCTTTCATACTGGACTGTTTACAAGGTATACAGATAATGTGAAATGTTGACGGTTTGTATTCTGAGTCTCTGTATACGTTGACGGGAAATATAAGTAGATGTTCCATTTCTCGGACAGAAATGCACGAAAATGTTCGTACGTCCCCTAGCCTTTCAACACGTTTGTGGCAGTACAAGCTCGTGACATTTGTCATGTTTCATTCATCCGCTAAACCTACGACAATTGAATTTGGCGCATTTTTGGCCGGCTGCATTTGATTTCTACGTCGCCCTTTTTAATTGATTTTCCATTGGAAATTCGACTCAGTAATGGTCAACGTTCTCATCGAAATGGTCCGGGATTATGTTATTTCAAAAATCTCACTGGCCGCCATCCGTTGGGATCAGGCGTTGTCATGTGACGAGCAAATTACGGGTTGCCATTTTGAATTTGCTTGTAACTGTTGATGCTGACTGCTACTCTCATTGGGTTTTGACTCACGCTTGTCCTTATTGCATATTGTCCTTTGCTGATGGTTATCAAAAGCACACTACCGAGATCGGGATACTAAAGTCACACATCAAGCATCATCTATCCCATCCACAAGAAGAACTCATGGTCGCAGGAAAGACGCGCCTAAATGCACCTCTCTGACCAGAATACCCATTCCGGCATTGGTGAATACCAACATGTAAATGCCCAACTGTGGGTGATTCCAATCACAAATCGACCTTGCCATCGACTGTGTTTGATTTGTCAAACCGTTGCGTTTCCCTCAGCGGAAGAAACCTTATTCTAGATAGTTAAAACACAAAACCATTTTTTTTCTCCTTAAACGTTCACACCACTACCATATATAGCGACCAAAGATTGCTTTTACTAATAACTTATAGGTACTCTTGGTCTGCTTTCCTTCCGACTATTCGTTAATCAACAATGAAAAAGTTTTCACAGAGATGCTTGCTGCGTTCTCCGATATTTACTGTCACCTCGAGTCCATATTCGTCTCAGATAACGGTGCCCATTCGTAGTTAATGCGATTTCTAAGGAGCCGAAATGAGCGCTTTTTTAAATGCCTTGACAATTCACGTCTGAGATAAATTTGTTCCCTACAAAAGATCGGAATCATTCGATAGCCAAATCCTAAGTGATAGGAATAGCAGATCTCTAGAAAAAATAGTCGGCTGTTTTGCAGATAGAAAAGCAGAGCTGTAAAATGTTTTACAAATGGCAGCAGCAATAATCGAGTTTTCCATCCATTCTTCTACTGACACCTTTTGACATGATATCCCATATAAGCATATCCAAAGAGACATTTGGGCCAATCAGTAGCATCCCCTTCCTCTTGGACCATCCACTCAATACTAACTGCTTATTCTGGGAGACTGCACGCATTTTTCATTTGTTGCTTCAATTTCAGTGTCGCTGACGCAACCTGGACTCTCGCCATTACCGCGGGCGTGGATCTGCCTTTGGTTGACTCTATTTGACGGCCTTTGTCGTGCACGTGATTTGTTGTCAAACCTCGGAGTAATCGAGCTTAAAAGAAACACCATTGTGTATTGATCTTTGTTCATGATTATTTGTACCAATTAGCACCGTATTGGTCTGGATCCATCTTTGTTTTCGATTGTGTCGTTTTGTTTGTTCCGCTCAAACTTTCTATTGAGGGGCCATTTAACTCCATTTGACTGTTTTTCTACGATATCAATTTAAAGCTTCTGAGCGCACCAATAAATTTGACACAATAGTTGGTCATGACGGTTCTTCTCATGCTCCTGGGTCCCCGACTGATGGCTTCACTTTATTGATCATCATGTCATTAAGCTAATCTTGTATTCATGACTGCTGCTTATCCGTCATTGCAGTACCCACTCCAGAAACTGGCAATTGTACTGCATAGACTGAGCGCTATCGTCCCGTTTTCTTATTTTCATCCTATCATAACCTGGCAACAAGCGCTGTGATTAAGCATTCCATTCTCTCCTCCGCAGTCTAATCCTACTTCGCAATTTGAATCATTTGGTTCTCCCAAGCCGTTAACGGCATGACTGTCTGTCGACTTTAAGCGCATGCACAAAAATGGTTGATAGAAGATGAGTATCACTGGTTCACGTCTAAGACACCTCAGGGTGCTGTCCTTTCAGGGTATTATCTCTGCTCTCGTTGCACTGGTGACTTACCCATTAACCACCTTTGTCAGCTGTTTTAGTATCCCAGTGGTGGTGCACTCTTCCAAATCGTTTGTGGCAACAGAGTATTTCAGTTGTTTTCAAGCAATCTATCTTCTATCTACGATTGCTGTGTATAAGCCGCTAAGAAGTTAAACACATCAAACTGTATACAATGTCTGTCCATTCCCTTTCCGTCATCTTGTCTCTCTGAAACGTCGTTTGCCAACTCAGAAACATACACTATGGTTGGTTCCGTGAAAAACATTGCGTTTGTTGTTTGGGAAAAAATAAAATGAGCTGTTGGCATTTCGGTCTGTGTAAAGAATGTCCTTGAGTTGCCACCTCACGTCAAAAGGCTTTGGAAATACAAAGTCAAGCAAAACACCATCTAGGAGGGGCCTGAAAGTCCACGTGGCTTTCCAATCTTTCTTTACTGTTCTACGGTTATTTTGCCGGATTTAATTTATAAAGAGTTTAAAGTTCTTCTCTGGAAACTTTCAAATATTAACCATTTTTATTCACACCATTAAGAGAAATGTCCGTTGAACAGTGCAACGAATACGTTTCTGCATGCGTGGAGCATGCTTGCAAGATAAGTTCTGATTCTGTTAATCGTCTATGGAAGAATTTCTCAGAGTGCCGTTTGAAAATCTCTGCGGGATTTGCACTTCTTTCTTACAGTCGAGAATTGATACTTACTGGCAGATAACTGCCTTTATTTATTTTGCGTTCTGACAAACCCGGGTAGTGTTTCGGCAAGCATTTTGAGCAACCCAACTGGAAATGATTAAACAATTTACTCGATGAGTTTTTCTGCCCATTGTAAATTTTCTTTCATTTTACGAATTGGTGAGTATTTTCTTTAAGCTACCGTTTTTAATATAAATGAAAAGATATTTTCAGTAAGGCAAAACGTAATGTCATTGGTCCCGTTCGACTTTGAAGACAAATCAACCCTAAATTTTGCAGCGGACTAATGAAATAGCCCTCAGAGGAATCATGTATGACTACGAGCAATCAATTATGTGACAAAGGAGTCTGAGAAATTTGACAAGCGTGGTAAACTACAGACAAATGTCTGTTTGTCTATCGTTTTTTTTCGAATTGATTTCGTTTTTTTTTTGTTTTTGTGAATTCGACGGTACAAGATCTGCTTATTGATACATGCACAAGAGATCAATTTACATGTTCGATTTTATCTACTCCAGATCGGTTCGGTTGCAATTGGAGTTTTCATCAATTTGTAACTGGAATCATTTAATGCAAGAATATTTTTTTCAGTCACAACAACAATAAAGTAATCGTCTTTGTAGGGCGAGTCTTTTATTTTGTAACTCGCAAAATGTTCTCACCGTTCATATATTCCAATATATACAGACGCTTTGGTAAACAAACGTGTGTTTGTTGCACATTGTTTCCGATGTTCAGTGAACAAGTTTATAAAACTAAATATTGAAAAATTGCACTGTTTTATTTATAATTTATTTTTACTGCTGTATACTATAAAACATCCTAATGATTTTTGAAAACGTCATTCAATTTCAGGAAGTTTGGAGGTAACTCTTGTTTAATTTTTGAAACAAAATAACATCTAATCAATGTTTCGTTTATTTTCAACCAAACCAAACGTCGATTTCTCGTAATTGTCATGTTTAAGAAATAGATTCAATCAAAACATTTTAGAAACTGCAATTAACCAAATTATTTCAGATGTATTTTAGAAATTTCGGATGCACGTAGTGCGAAAATCCAAACAAAATTGGTCGAGGGGTGCCATCTATATTTTTTGTAAGGTATTCACGTTCTCTCATCGAAATCTACGCTAAATCTATCCACCGAATAGCTGCTGTGCGCTAGAAACCATCTATATTGTGTTTCTTTAGAATGGCATTTTGTTTAACAAATCACGTGGCAACCTTTTAAAATGTATTCCAAGTGTTTAGGAAATTAATTAATTGCATATTATCGTTAGGGCCAAAATGCAATTTTGACATCCAAACACATTAGGTCACATTATTTTGTTAATTTCGAAAAAAATCAGGGGCACACTAGTCGCAATGAGTCAGGCTTTTAATTTCATTCATTAATTTCGAGTTGTCAGAATTGTGTTCATAAATTGAGTCGCGAATTTGAATAGACTACTTGTCACTGATACGACAGCTCTCCTGAGACACACATTCAAATCGCTGTCACAATGACAGTCCATCCAAATGGAGTGAGAATAGGATGCAGAATCTGCCCGGCACGATGTTTATTCCTAAAAAACAGAGTATTCAGATTTTCATTTAATCTTGATTGCGACAATCACCGTTTGATCTATTAAAGTAACTTTCTCAACGAGGTTTATCGCAGTATTGCTTCGTGCACTAGCGAAAGTTGGGGTTACCCGTAGTCAACAGATGGCTGCTCAGTCTTGTAGTTAACCGGCGGTAGGAGGATTCGGGTCCGCAACTTTCAAAATGAAAGGCCCCACTATTGATCACCTGAATACATTGTGGAAAGAATGAACCATCCGAGTTTGTTTCGTGTAATGGTAGACAAAACTCAAAACTGTTTAACAAATGGTGCCTACTCATCCAGTGTAAACACAGGCTGAAACATAACTGCTCGTGTCTCATTTTGCTGTCATCTTTTGTAACCAGGATCGTAAGTACGAAATTGCCAATAGAGACTAATTAGATTCAACGCAGCACCAGACAAAGAGCAATATACTTAATCGCACTATGTCATGGATTCATAAATATGACCGCTAGTAAGTATTCCGAACCGGAGGTTTGGTTGTGCACACCCAAGAAGCACTAGTTCTTCGGATTTGGTAATTCGGTGTCCATCATAGGTGCAATTAGTATATTGGAAACTTATAAAACCTATTCGGCAATCATATTTTGAACTTAATTGAACAAGTAACTTTGCTATTCACCGGTACGATGATAAATCTACAAACCAAAGCCAAGAGGAATATGGCAAAATTGCCAAATAAATGGAGACATTTGAGGAAACAGGTTAGAATAAAAATTAGTGAATTTACAAAGATTATTTAAAGACATACATTGTGCTCTTGTGTGCTATTAATAGCGATGCGTTTCGCTATCGCCTGTTCCCATTTATATTGCCACATGCCTATTGACAAAGTCATGAAAGATTTCATCTCATTTCGTGGACGAAAAAATCTGCGAGATTCCAGAAATTGTAATTCATTGCCAAACACGTGATCAAAACATACCGCGTCGTTAATAATGAACAAAATATCCCCGAAAGCATACGACCGATTTCGCGTTTGCTGCCGTTTGGCAGGTACAAGTACCCGGCACCCTGTTGCATAACCATCCCGGTACATGTGCACTCCTTTGTTTGTTTCGCATTAGAACCTCATCCGAATAATCTGGAGCGCGAATGGATGATCCATGTTAAATTCTGAGTGGAAAATGCCGTGTGCGTGACCAGTGCAATTTTAACTTGAGCCTTTCTTAATTCCCTTGAGTTTTCAAGTTGGATCCACAGAATTTGAAGTAACACCAGAATTTCTTAATCTTTAATGGGTTTTATTACCCAGTAGCACCAATGGTAGGGAGAACAAGGGCATTTGGAGAGGGCATCTGTGAGGTTGCTTCCCATCTGATAAGTTTGAAAATGTTTGGTCCACTATTTCGAATAGTTGGAATAACTGACTTTCGTGATTGTGTATAGCTGAGACGAAAAATAGCCAATGAGATCAAGTTAACAGACTGAAATCTCGTACTTGATGAACACCATTCACCACGTTCAACGGTGTTCAGTAGGATGAAGACCAGTCACGGTGTTCACTTAACATTACTTCCTAATGACTAAGATGTTCACCATCCTTTTACAAAAGGACACCTCAACGTTCTCCAAACATGTGCCAATTGATAGTCACGAGCAGGCTGGGAGCTAAATACCATGAAAGGATAATAAAAATATATGGCTAACTGCCACCATGGAGCGATTATTGTTCAACTGATAAAGTGCAGGATGATTTTGTTATAAAAAGTTAAAAAAAACACTATCATTGGACAATTTTGTTGTACTACTAACAAGCACGAGTGGGGATAATAAATTCCGGTCTTGTCAGTACTTTGAGTGGTTGGTCGAAGCCTAGAGCATCAAACTGAAACAACAATCAGTGTTCCTATTTTAATCAAGATTACACCGGATTTGTAAGGTCATTTAGATATAGCTTTTTTAATAATGTTTTGTGGTACTTTCCCCCCAGTAAAATGAAACTTAAACAGTTAGTTTAATCAAAACCGGACCGGTCTTTAGCGAGATTTTTATGCAGTACTATTGAAAAATGACGTTGCATTGCCAACTACCTGAATTTCAGACTAAAAAAATGACCGTTAGAATTTTTTCATCCCAGTGTTTTCTCATTATTTCGCGCGGTTTTCCAGATCGGATGTTATATCCAATCTATGTTTACTATCATCAACCGGTAAAGGGAAACATACCGGCCGCTTGCAAAAGCGGCAACGGTTTTCAGGCTGCCATAGGCAAACACTTCTAACCACCTTCTCCATGTCAGGTCATAAATCTTTCACGTAAAATACAGTATCCTGATTGGCGACCGAGGTAAGTGACTGACGGATGTTGAGCATGAACAAATATTCGCCTTAATTTGCGTGAAATTGTCCAAAGCATTTGAAAAAAATGGTGGTTGAATACAAGTGTGTCAGTTTGGTTGAAATTGTAACCAGTCGTAACCGCAAGGGACTGCATGTACACTTACTCAGGATTGCCTTCGTCCACTGATGCACAGATTCCCGTTCTCAGAGGGATTTATTTTTTCAGTGAAATTGGAAAATCCGTATAAGCTAAACACATTAATTCGACGTTTTAATAATATCACGTTTAAAAAAACGTGGTTCTTTTAGACGGGATATGGTTAGATTGACGAAGCTCCGAAGAGGTCCACTAACACTTGTTTTAAGCGTTCTTGTGACGTGGTTGATGAATGAGTGTACTTAAAGTGGCAAACACCGTAGACACTAGAGCCCACTACAAATCTACGGGGAGTGGATTGGAAGCTATGTTGGCCTTGAAACCTGGAATGGTTACAGAACCACATCACTTCAGGTTTAGCAACGCGGCCGGTGATAGCAAATGGCCGTCTACCACCAAAGTGGATCTATAGTTCGAACTTAAATTTTCAGAAGGGAGAGATGCTTAATCCACTTGGCTCATCCCGATTAGACGTTAGCCCAACCAACCAGAAATACCCCGATTGCGCTGGCAAATTGAGTGTGCAATGCAAAATTCACTTGGATTAATCATTTAAATAAATCAAAATGTCTCTAGGACAGCACAGATTGTGTTATGAGTCCGTGATCTTTCATTCAGTTTTACTTATTTTTTTCCATGAAATGTAATGACGATAGTTCCCTTGTTCCTATTAACGCAATCATCCAGCAACGATTGTATAAAACAACAAACCAAATCCCCTTAAAATCAAAATAGTTTTCGTCTTACCGCTTCTACCTCACAAAGCACGGGAGTTTTTCGTTTTGTTAAATTGTATTCTATTTTTCCGATAGTTTCCACCGCAAAATGTGACTGCTTTTTACCCTAAACCATATCGGAACGTCACACCATTTTTTGTTAGAGGCAGAGAGGTCATTAACAACTTGACAAAGTAGCATGTACTAGACCACAATGTTGATACTCACGAAATCCAGGATTTGGTCTCACCACGACAAGATATCGCATGTCCACAAATCACTAACTGGAGAAACCGCACAACATGAACGCTGTTGCTGAGGAAACAATGAATTGACTGACATTCGTTAGCGAGCAATGAATTCTTGTTTTCTCTAAGTTAATTTTGTCAGCCAAGTTTAATTACCTGTAATTTGAGAACTTCAAAATTGTCAGTGTCTAAAACAAAGATTTGAGTCCGATTTCAAATTTAGATCGATGAGCTATCGAACCCTTGAGAGTACTTCAGATCAAGTGAATATGTTTCGCACCTGAGTTAGATAAAGTACTAGGAATGAATCGCAGTCAAATTTGTTCCCACAGTAACCATGGAAATTAGCTCATCTACCAGATCTTTTATTTCAAATTATGATTCAGAAAGCAACAAGTGTTACTTCAGTTTAACATCAGATACGACTTAAACAAGCAATGACCCTGAAGCAGTCAACCTCATGACATTGCAAACATGAAATCCACGGGTTCGAATTGTTCCACGTCAGGTCAATTTTCCAGTTTACCACATTTAGCTGTCGGAAAATTCCATATGGTTTTATTTTTGAAAAAAACGGAAGTAAACGAAAGAGGTGGATTTAGTTGTTTGGCTGAGAAATCAAATGAAAGATGAACTGAATATTAACAGCCTAAATGTCATAGGCGTAATCCTCCATTGCACTGTAATTAAATGATTGGTGTACAAACAATGACAATTAGTTGAGTACGTGTTGTTGATTACCTTAGAAATTCAAACCAGACTGAATACAGAACAGGTTTGGTGAAAAACCATTTATTTTTCCTGGTTTCTAAACAGATCAGGCCGGGTAGTGAATTTTTTCTTGCTGTAACCAGTGACAGTTGCATCTTTTCCAAGATCCTTGGTTTACTCAATACACATGATTTTATTCTCTTTGTTGAATTGATTTTAGTCAAACCAACTGTATGATTGCGCCATCTGATTTCTTTACAAACCTCTATAGCAAGCTGTTTGAGTTGAAACCATTTAATCGTGTGAAATATCAAACGCAGCTTTCACCAAAACATTTTCTATTTTTGCTAGGAACGAAGTAAAAACTCCTGATGAGTCCGGAATCGCAACGGTAAGTTTCAAGAATACATAAGGACGAAGCATTGCAACTTTATTAGGCCATTATCCAGATACGAAAGTTAGTCTAACCTTTCGTTAAAATCGAGGTCAACTTGACGTTTGTTTAGTGATCAGCTTGCCCTAACTTAACCTGAATTTCGCTTTTGGCCAGCCAAGTGATTGGCAGTGATGGAATTAAAAGATTAAAATGACCTTGCGATAAAAGAAAGCTACATTTTACAAATATGCATATATATATGTATATATACTTCATAATCCTTTTTCCAAAGAATCAGCGGACTCTGAGCACGTTAAGAACTGACGCGTAAGGTCTCGGCTCCAAAAAAATATTTCAAAGCGGGATATTCGAGGTATTCAGCAATGCTGAACTTAATCGATTAGTCTCTCGTCCGAACTTCGTTTACTGTAGTCTTCAGGCCAAGACTGATCAAAGCAGTCCCAAATGTAAATATTTCCTAGCGGCAGACAACGATTAGCTGCATCAGAACGGATCACCTAACCTTGATGTCTCAAAACGGACATCTCTGTTGTCTCACTTGCCCGACTAAACAAAAGCGGTCGAAGATCGTTGTAGTTACGCGGATATCCAAAATAAAGTGTCACTCAAACGGGAGGGGTGCATGGCCACATATGTCAGTCTCGAACAAAATGGGGTGCAAGAGAATATAATCCATCGGAGGATCACAAATCAAAACGATGGAGCAGGGTAATCCATGGTTTTGCGTGTGGCAACGATATTTGTTGGTTCGCTTAATGGGCTTAGTAGAAAACGTGAGAAGTGAACCGGTATAATAGAGCTCAACAAGGTCAACATATAAGGATGAGTGAGGTTACAAGCACGACCGATGGAGCTGCTAATGCTCGGAACGTGTTTGGTTGTCTGATCTAAAATTAACCGTGTCAAGTTTGTGGTGTCCATCCAAGCACGTTCCCTCCTGTAAAGCAGTGCAAGCCCCTTGGCACAAATGAAAGTATGAACCAGGTCAATAAAACTGTTTGTGTTGATGCGACTAACACGATCAGTGTAACCAATTGGTGAGTGAATCAATGGGTGATACACCGACTGCTCGGGTAGAGTAACCAATCAGGTTAGCTGAGAGGTAAAGTGCTAAGGGTTCAATAAATTAATTGGTATCTTAGCTGCTTGCACCCATTGGTTCCGTCAGCGGACTGGAACTTCGTTCGTGGTCACTAACGGGCTTGAAGAGCCGCGGGAAGCGAACGTCAATGAGGTTAGACCCGAGGTAAGAATAAGTGTGAGAAATTGGTAAACCCTGAATACAGAAATCACGACTATCAATACAGATTTGAGCTAATCATTGCAAGACACATGCTTACTCTCCGGATGTTGTATTTCTGTCCTAACGACTTGATTCAACTCAAAATTAAACACTTCATTTTATTTTGTTACTGTCCAAGACTTGTTTCAGACTTTTAAAGACCTACTGAATAGAAGCCGTTTAGGTTAATCGTTGCGATAAATATCCATCCAGCATTTCAGTTAAGATCAGCAACCATAAAAAAACCAATGTCCAGTACTATATCGGGTTAGACACAGTTTCTGATCACTATAAGCCGGCGGAGATTAGCCCAAATGTATCGGTATGTTTGTGATTCCACCTTTACCTGTCCTTCCACAGTTTCAATTCCACTTTGGATTTCATGAATATGCGTCATTGGCTTTGGTCTTAGCTCAGGTTGTTGGATTCCGTGGACATCTAATCCTGGAGCTCGACATGTAGACTACACTCATTCCAATGCCATTCCCAGTGAAGTCATCAATGCATATGCGCTGTTGGTTGGGTTTATCTGTTTTTATAAGTGGGCCGTTGGCTTTGATGTTTTTCGTTGTTGAATATGTCGAAAATTAAAAAGAAATTGCGCATCTGTAAACAGGGGGAAAATCACCAACCACGAACGCGTACCGACGATGCCATCTCCATTGGTGATAACATATTCGCCATCCGAACGCCAAAATTGTACTGGAACCTCTGAGATATATCTAATAGGGTTTGAAAGCAGCCTCTGGTAAAGTTTCACTGGTAGATTTCAATGTGTTACTTGGTGAGGGGTAATTTTACGGAGTTCCATTTAGGCGAAATTGTTCTCAACCGCACCGTTGGAGACAAGTCAACTAAAAAGTAAATCGTATGAAATTATTAGTGTTGTGCCAGTAATTTCTTGCCTAATTTTTTTGACTTTAGGCACGGTGGCCTTCTATCTTTGGCAGTCTTTTATTCCAGAATAACTCTGCCTTATCCGCCGCATGCATGGATGCTTTCATTTGATGTATTTTTACCTGAGAAAAGAATGTTGGGGACATTCAGTAAGTTGCTGCTGAATTACTTGCACTAGCTCAGTCAAAATTGCCAAGCAAGACAAATGTTTCTTTTGAAAAGTCAGAATGGATAGATTTTTGTTGTAAAATAGAGAATCGAGAAGAATATTTTGGTAGTACTGGACAACGTATTTAGGAAAGAATGGCGCATGGGATCCGTGCCGTAGTGCAGTGCAAGTGTCAGTCGCCTGTCGCTTACTGATAATGAGATGGTAAACAAGTATTGTTAAACACTACATATAGAAACCTGTGCATAGAGTGACACGTTGTACGCGTGACAGACGACCAACACAGAACTGTTTCTGGGAAATCAATTCAGCTAATCAAAATTCTATCATCTTCGGAGTATGCCGGTAGTAAATACTTCGACCTTTGGTAAAGGCATAACCCACATCAGTTTTATTCGCTTAGCAGGATTCATCTGCGTAAACAACTCTTCTATCCAGTTAGTCAATGCTCGGATTAGACGAAACTCGTTCGATAACCGTCTTTGCAAACGCGAAAAATGTCGTCTGTGCATGAATGCGCCAATAATGCAGCCTCAACGTTCCAACTTGCAGCTCCACAGTCAACCATCCACCGCAGGGAATATTCGTAAAACGAATCAAACACGAATTCATATTTGGTGCTGCTCCTAAAGCCGCTGTTTCCCTTTGCTTATATTAATAAAGGCTTTTTAGTGACCGCGATATACTGGTAAAAAAAGGGAAAAACAGATTTTATTGCTTTTTGACTTTTTGTTCATCCGGTCAACACTAACATGTTGTGAAATCGAGGTCACGTAAACCGATCAGAACAATGCGGTCATTGAAGGTGACAATCATCGGCGGCGGAACACCCGTGCTGCGGGAAAGCATACAGCCAACCCAATTTCGCTAGAAAATGTTTGGACAAAATGACTTTCTTCAAAGAGAATTTTTTTTACAGAAAATTGGGTCATGTAACTACCCAGACAATACAGCTCCCGAATCGAGATGACACGAATAATCAAGTGATTAGACCATACGACTGATGAGACTAGACACAAATTATTGTATAGTATAGTATGGACCTTTGCGTGCGAAAATGGTGGCATTTTATTCGAAAAAGTTGGGACGGAGTAGGAAAAATGCTACGGTCATCAGCTTGTAAAAATGAACAAAAAACCAATTCCTCCAGGAATAATGAGAGCATAGGCTGTTCAGGAATTCGGTTTAGACCAGGTCATGGTTTGTCAAAATGCGTGCTGAATACGAAACATTGGAGTTCCTGTAGACATTGGTTGTGGAGGGTATTGAACGAGAAGCGGATCGTATTGAATTATGAGAGCGGCACATTGAAAGATCGTTGTGCAAGTTATGCGTGGGATCAAAACGAATTTTGTGAGCAAATCACTCATGCTGTTAAGTGCTGACCACATAGATTGAAGGACAACTCAGTAAATTGTATGAAACACACACGGCTAATAACTGATAGCCCCCGGCGAGGAATTTCCGTCTTCTTTATTTAAATCTGGGAAACCAAGAGAAGAACAGTAAAGAACAGGAGTGGAAAAACACACTAGTATTCAAATCCGTGTAGTATCGAAACTTGCTGATTTAAAATGACAGCCGCCCGTGCGCCAGTATTCGGTCGTTTGAGATTGAAAAGGAATCTCAACAGGCAAACAGCAACATATGAATACTTATATGCTGGTCATACTATGTGAATAATGCTGACACTGTCATTGAGGAGGAAATCAAAAGCGAAACATTCAGATACGTGTGCAGCAGATTTCTGAAGTAGAGTACGGTGGTTGTCTGAAAGTTACAGAGGTGAAGTTCGAGTTGATTTGCTTGCCTTGAATGAATTGAACGCTGACTGATAGTGTAATTATGGCCCTTAACACCAAGCAGACAGCGATCACTACTAGAAACTGAAGCAGGTAATTTTAGAAAAAAGAAATCTGAGTAGATTGCAATCGCCCTACCTAAAATGGAGTCGCCTCTGATGGAAGAAACCAAGAGGTCAGTCAAATCAAACAGAAATCAGTGGTAGGGTTCATAGACGATTAAATTCAACCACGAGAATATGCAGTTTGCCTGAAGAAGAACAGTAAAATCCAGAAGAGTCGAAAAAGGTGCAGTATTTTGTTACGTGCCAAAAAGATGGCAATATGATATAGTTATGATTGTGCTGGTGCAACGGGAAATCCTGGAATGACTTTGTGTTAAGAGTCAATCATCTCGCGTTAGGGGAGTACGATCTAACATAACTTCGTACTTGCCAGACCAGAAGGAGTTTAAGCATGTTGCCACAATGCTTGTAGTTTACTGTTCAAAACTCTGTCCTGTCGACTGCATAGAAAGTTGTCTATCGACACGAGTAAATTAGCAGTGTCAGTATTCAGCCACGATTCTTGTATGCAGATGATGCACGTGTGAACACGGATTGGTGATTAAAGTGTGAGGGACAGATACGACATTTGTGTAAACAGAGAGCGGATGTTGGTACTCAATAATGTCGGAACGGTAGCCTTGGCCGGAAGGGTGCATTTAAGAGCTGTCTGCCAGTCAGCACAAGTACTTCTTCTGGATGGATTAGATCTTTGAGATACAACAACGCATGACCCCAGTCCACGTCGAGAAAAAACACGTTTTTTAAACATCAATAATTTCGACTGATCGTAGTAGTAAAAGAGGACTAAAATGGAACCAAAATTTTGCGCAGAAAACAAACAAATACACAAATTGTTATTCGCAAGTTAATTTAATCTGCGTGGACTTATTGGAAATCATTCTTCCAGATAATTTTATTACAAACAAGCAACTAGAACTGGTAGGTTTGTGCTTGATTAGAAGTGACAGCATTAGGACTGCACTGTGACCGAGCCCTTTAATAATCTCAAACTAAATTGCCGATAAACCTTCATTAATTAAATGTCGATCCAACGAGGTCTTTTTGAAATTCATTTCTACGCGACGGAACTACCACGAATTCTGACTTGTTTAACCATCTAATAGAAAAAGCTACAAACTACACTGGATTACTTTCGGTTGTGCTGAGGTTCTCCTTCTTGAAAATGCCATACCTTAAACTCAGTTTTTTTCTTAAATTTTCAAACGCCTTGGTGAGACAAATGCAAGCGTACTTGCCGCAACAGTTGCGGAGGGTATATATGTTTGTAGCTAGTTGAATTAGCACAAAACTATTGATATTTAATCTTCCAGCGCAAGCTAAGCTGAAGGCAGTGTGTAATTTTTGATATATAATATTTTCAACAATAAAATCAAGGCCACAAATTATGGGATTTCTCTGTCAAAATACAGCCTCTGTCGTTATCACTTATTCTTCTCTATTATTTATTAACGAATGTTTCACGCGTCACTCTCGCAGATGAAGTTTGCCGGGCAGTTTGCTCAGGATACTGCCAAGTTAGTGGAAACGACGTCGCG
>LUCM01001348.1:256005-324172 GCA_008360955.1 Fasciolopsis buskii
TGACTTAAAGGATTCAAACCCGCCACATTCCGACTAAAACACATGGGTAAAATAGCCTTGCCAGACAAACACTTGGAATCTGATCAATAGAGCAACACTAAATCAGACGGGAAGCTTTCAATCTAAACAAAAATATTTCGTACAAACAACGCGGAGTTATAACAAAGGAACCCTTTAAGTCAGTATTCATTCTGCACATTTTGTTGGATCTTTAATTACCTAGGTAATCAACAGGTTCCTTTTCGGCAAACTATTGATTGCTATGTTGGTTTTCACTGTGTTCAGTTCACAGCAGACCGATCGGTACTTACTGAGATCCCATGAGAAATTCTGTTACTTAACTCCTTTGTAAAGCTTGCTGATTTGAAGCGACTGATTCTATCCAGCAATGTGACCTCCGGTTTGTTCTTC
Source organism: Fasciolopsis buskii (assembly GCA_008360955.1). Taxonomy (NCBI): domain Eukaryota; kingdom Metazoa; phylum Platyhelminthes; class Trematoda; order Plagiorchiida; family Fasciolidae; genus Fasciolopsis; species Fasciolopsis buskii. The sequence continues at coordinate 256,417 of LUCM01001348.1, forward strand.
GGTCTGCTCTCACGGTACATTTCCATTCCCTTTCTCTACAGACCATGGTGCTTTCCGTGATATGCGCTCCCGTAGCCTAGGGATGCGTACGTTGAATAAACCTTTTATAAGGATTGAATACTACCAAATTTGGAATTCTGTCATTCATTTTGAGGAAATTAAATGACCAGTCACAATTTGGATATTGAAAATAATAATGTATACTAGACTCCCGAGTTTTTCAAGATCCGCAGAATTCTAAGGCACATTTCATCTAAATCTGATCGTTTTTGTTCAAGCCATGTGTGAACAGAAATCATGTTGGAGATTGCCACCGGTTTTCATTCGGAAAGACATAGGCAGTGACAATAATTTTAAGCTGCTCCATCCAGTAACATGACTAAACATTCAAGTTCTTCGTCCATGCTTACGCCAAATAAACTCAGATAGTCTCACTCGAAAGTTAATAAAATAGGAAGTAGATTTTCAAAACTCCACCGAGTTTCTGATATGTGAAGGACTTTTTGCACAATGCTTGTGCAGTTTGTCCTAGATCCCGTATTAGCAATGCACTCATGACAGCTAGAAACAGTCAACAATAAGCGAAAAATAAAAAAAACAGAAATTGGACTTCACCAATCGGGTGCACTTTTATGCAGTCGCATGAGGAAAACCATACGGGAGTTGGTGACAGTACAGCTCCCGTAAGCAGGAGCAATTGTTCAGTTTGACGCTCTTCAATACCAAGGTTAATGCATTGCTCGTTTTCACAAATTGTTAAACCTAACAGATATCAGCGTGACATTCTCGAAATAACCACGGGTGGTAGTGTATTTTTTGTTTACTCCAATTTATTCTTATTAATCAGCCTATGCTAAGGATGAAAGCAACAACCAAATTGCCGCCGAAGTGGGAAAAATATCGATTACAAATCATCGCGAGATCTCGAAACTGAATTGCATTCCACCAACTGATGAGGACTAATGTAATAGTGAGTTGTCACGACAATTTTGAATGCATCCGGCTGTTGCAGCTGGTCCATAACGCCCAGAAAAGTGAACAGGGATACGGTTAGGGCGTGTTAGGAAAGATTGTTGTTGTTACCATTGGCACCCTGCTGGAAACGGCAGGTTGTAGTCTGACGGAAGTCACGTGGATTCATTAACTAATAACATACCGCCACTGGCTACAAATCAGATACCTGCTGTGCGTGGTACAATCGACGTGAACAATCTAAAAATGGTTGTTTTTTTCTAATAAATAATTATATCATGAAGTGTATTCTTCTGTGATCAGAACACTTAGTGATGTGCATGCATTCAAAGATGATACAATAAAGATGCGGCTTCATAGTTAAAGACAACAAGTGCACCAGAAATTATCGCTGTTTTTTATAAGTTTGAACAATCTCTGCATGACCTTGCTGAAAGCGTCTTCGCGCTCGGACGTGAAGGTCACGGGTTTGAACCACCTTACCAAAAGCAGCACTCGGTTATTCGCCACTGTCTTCCTGAGAAAATTGTTTATGGTACTCCCATCAATAAGGAAAGTGGGAGGATACAAGAAAAATGAGACTTATTATGAACTCAGTTTTACCGATCCGATTCATCTTAGTTTTTTTTTGCTTTATGTTTCGAAAACGTTTACTACTTATTTGTAAACGGAGTTCATTCTCATTTACGTATTTACTTGAAACAACAAAAAATATTTAATTTGTTTAAGGTTTGTGTACACTAATTGCACAGAACTAATATAAAATCGATTGACATTCATCTGCCTAGGACATATTTCTTGCATCATGGATAGAAATTCATCATGTTCTTCTTCAACTGATTGCTTGATTCTGGGGTGGTTCTGCGGTTGATGACGCTAGTTTTTCCGGAAACCAGCGAAAAATAGCAAATGGCTTTTCCATATATAAACCATGGAGTATTACCATTCTGGATCACGTGATAAGTAAATCTTGTCATTGGAATTTGCAATGCAAAATAAACAATTTTTGGGGCTTAGCTACAGATGCTTTAGTAGTCCACCTGGATTTAGTGTTCTTTCACCCCTTCTTTAATCTTTTAAACACCCAATCCCCGAGGATGGTGGAAGGGATTTTTTGATGTCAATTTTATCAAGGATACGGAATTGGCAGTGTAGTAACGTACACCCAACCGGCCACGAGCTAAACGTTTCCTCGGATGCACAAGCAAAACCTTTTGCAACTGAATAAAGTTTCTTTCTTCAGCTATAAATAACATCTAAGTACCGTTGGCATAAATTTCCAAACTACCGAAGCTTCCGTAGGCTGCTCATGTGCACACCACTGAGGATATGCTAATCGGCAAGGCAACCGCTTTTGATCCACCGATTAATTTGACGTTTTTGAATAAAAAACGCGATAAATCATCTGGATTCCCCCCCTTATTACACGCTAATGTTCTAGGCAAACGGGTCCTAGATTTCACAGACCACAAGAACTTACTTTCATAGTCCAAGAGTTTGGATCCATCCATTCTCTGTTAGACGAACAAAAACAGTGAGAGTAAAACCAATTTCATATTCCGTTCTCATTAGTGAACTGAGGAAAACTTATTACTTTGGAATTACATTATCATTCGAGATTGAAGTATACCGGCGTATTCTTTTGTCAAGGACTGCCAATATTTTTCATTAACACATCTAAAAAATTTCTTTGCACTTTAACACCATACCTTTAACAGGTGTTTAAAATAAGGTGCTCTATTTAGGTATATTGAATTTCGTGAGATCGCTTTTCAGCATATATTTTGTGTCATATCTCGTACCTTACGGTAATTTATGAGACTTGCACAAAAAGTTAGGAAAATGTTGTTTGAAACGAACTTTACTAAACTGTAACTTTATTGTATTATTGTACTAAACGGATTTACAAATGTGAAACAAACAACTATGGCGAAAGTAACCGACCTAATTATCTTGAACCGATACAACCCATGTCATTATTGAAATGGAACGAGTTTTCAGTGGCGCGGAGATCAAAGGTCAAAACAGTTAAGAAAACGACAAGTAAATCTGCTAGACAAGGGTCTTTTAGTTCCAGACAATAAAACCGAATACGTTCTTCTTGTAAGGTTTTGGAACTGTCCTCAAACACTTGGCAAACTAGAAATGCCCACGTTCAAGTAAGGCGATTTCTCAAATTGATTGTGTCCCATCTCCAGGGCTTGTTTAGTAAAGGCCAGGAATCAAAATAGACGTTCAGATTCCATTTCCAGTTCGTCGACGCGGGATGAGAAAACTACGATCAAGGGATGATTAGCGCTAGTTGCCTACCCGTACTAAACATGTTACCGCGACAATTGACGAAAACATGTGATGTAAACAGCCATCTAAACCAATAGCTTATTCAGAAAATTTGCCAACTAAAGCGTTTCGGGTGTCTGTCAGTCCAGTTTGTACATTATACCAAACACTTGGTATGTTTTCTGCCATATTCTTGAGACGAACTGCATACCTGCACTCCAAGTCTTTACTTATGTGTACAGCAAATGTGTAGTTTACTAAATAAATATAGTGCCCATGCACTGCTCACTAGTCTAAATTGTACAAGGTCCCGGGTTCTCCAAGAGGGTGAACGATGAGAGCTTTCTGATCTGGAAGGCCACAAATGGGAAGAAAAGTTGCGCCGAAGCCCAATAATTGTATTAGCCAACGGCAACACCTAAACAATCACAATCAACATGGCGGCATACAGCCAGCTCGCCAGACAGTATATAATTGCCAGCTGCTGAATAAGGAAAAATCAACCCCAAGAAATGGTATCTGATGTAGTCAAACTTCAGTCAGCCAAATTCCTTGAGGACAACGCCCTGTTGTCGCCAGTGAAATTTTCCGAAAATCAGTAAAGGAGACGATATATCAGCTACGTTTGGTAGCTGCCCTCAAGGCGTTTTTTATCTAACTGTTTTTAAACTTTGAAAAATTATATCCATCACATGGCGTAACTATACTGTGAACTTCAGTCGGTCCAGAATCCTTAGTCAACGCGTCACCATCAAATGCTTCTATCTAATATCATTTACTTCCTTCATCGAAGACATGAAAGCACGCATCATTTTCAAGAATGTGGTCACCTAAAACAAAGCGCCCCGAATAGACCAAGTGAACTAAGAGTGCAAGGGTTCGAACACGCGACCCTCATCACCAAGTGCCATGACCTGCACTGCTTGAACCTCTACTGATCGGATTGGCTATACGTCTTGCCAGTATACAACTTTCGAATTGCAACCGATTTGCGACATTCCAGAAGATGTTTCGAATTCCTCCGAATAACTAATCACATTGTTCAGAATGCATTTCGCCATGCGTTTTCATTCGCAATCTGATTGTGGTTGGTCTATTTGGAGGCAAAATTGATGACCTTCCGTGATATCAGAAAGCCTCTCAGGAGCGAAGAAAACCGGAGAATTGAATTTGAATACCACGTATAAATATCTAGTTTCGTATAAGCTATTATTTACAGATAGAGAAACAAACGCCAAGTTCCCGATGCGGACAGCGAAAACCATAACAAGTAGCAACGTTTAGCCAAGTCGAGCTTAGAACTTTTAAAGTGCCAGAAAATTCCGTCTGTTGGCTAGAGCATGAAATGTCAGTTTCTTCCTCATAGTTACACAATTGTTTGCTTAGTTTCCGAATTAATCGTAACAAGGTCTGTTGGGTTAACCAAACGTGGAGTTCTGAAAATACAACTAGACTGTTTAGGAATCAGTGAGCCGTAAAGCACCCTCACATTGGGTAGAATAACGCTAGTTCATCGGAATGCACTGCTTCGAAAGAACTAATAAATGATCGATCGACACGCGATAAATTTTGATCGTCTCCAACCTTTACCAATTAGTTCATGCAAAAATGAAACCATTTAGTCCTTACCAGTACACAGTGATGCAGGACAAGTATGCTACCGATTTGCAGTCAAGAACTGTGTGTAATATGTGAAATCTATTTTATTTGACGATGTGTAATAAAATTCCAACACACCCAAATATTTTTTTAATAATCATATATTGTCCATTCTGTCAAATTTTGGGCTAGCGACTTCGAACCAAATATATTGATCGAAAAAGAACGAATAACTTTTGTGTTTACACCTCTTTGATCGTAAAAGCATATGGAACGAGCATAACTAGTGTAATGTATCATTTGTCGTCATGTCAAAGCTACGAATCTGGTGAACGTGTGAAGGATTTTTGTGACTGACTGATGCACTGAGTTAACGGGGAATGAGATTCGATTTTGTAGCAGAAAATTGCGTCGCGACGACCATCAAGATGTTATTTTGAGTACACGAATATACTGCAATTCAATTGGTTGTGTGAAACCAAACTCTGACATATTTATTTGAATCCGGGAGATTTTGGACGTCCGATTGACGAAGGAACAAACATTTATGTTACGCCGATGACCAGGTATTGACAGATGGTGCAACATGATCATTTCTTGGTTTCACTGTTGTGGTTAGAGTCGCGGATTCGAACCATCCACAGTCCACTGATACCGAAGGGACTGAAAACTCTAAAGAATCTTTAAACGACTTAATTTTCCCTCTTGACAAGTACCACTTGTAAAACATGAAACTGATCGCTTTGTCCAGTGATTCCCACTTGTGTCATTCAAATGTTAGATACTTACCCCAGCAACCATTATGACCGGGAAAACAACTCTTGACGGATGGCTTATTCCTGTTGTAATGTTAATTTTCCAGCTCCGCAACCAGCCGTCAACGGAACTGAGATTTTACTCGAGATATTTCCTAATGATGAAGCGCTATTCAAAAATCATGGCATTTCCAACCCATCTGGGATCATTAAACTAACAGATGTTTCGTGGCCCAGTGATCGTTTCGACGTAACTAACCCAGAGGCTTTGAACATGCACCTAATCATGCATTCGTTTTTGCCGTAGCCCTGTCCGCTAATGGATTGTTCACCTTTATGCAACCAGATATCCAAAAGAGACATTTACAGATTTTCGATCACAGAAATCTGCCATAATGTCTCAGGCTCTGGTGCGTAAACAAAGAAGTCGACCGAGAGTCCTCATCTCAACATTAGTCAGCTACATATTTACTGCAGATCTTTTGCACTTGGCAAGAAATATGAATAAAGATCTAAGAGGTTGTCATGAATATCCCGGAACTCAGGCCAACTACTATCGAATACTGCAGAATACGACGACAATTTACACAGAAATAACCCCCAACTATTTGAATCTTCAGTTATAGAAAACACCAACAGAATTGCCATACCTTCTAGTATAAACCAGTCACAATAAAGTAGAAAGTGACATTGCAGCATTAGTTTTAATCATTTGATGGAAAGCGGATGCGTTTATAGTTGTTCCACTTTGCATCAAATAATATTGTATCCAACCTTATCCTCAAACAGAGTACGCTAATTCAATGCTCTGTGCGTCGGATGAAGAACGAGATCCTCGTTGTTAGCAAGTTCTGTTTATTATTATCTTGGTCTTGATCTGTTAATCATCAACTGCGATGTTGGTTTTTAGATGGCAACAACATAAACTGAATACTACTTCTCATTTAAGAGCAGTAGGAAAAGGCAAAGCCAAAATCGTTTCGTTATAAAAAGTCATCCGCGTGGAAATCACCGCCCGCTGCCTGTGATCTTGTTCTAGTTTTAGCAATCTAGATCGATCATTCATTCATCAGGGCTCCGTTATTTCGGGGCTTACAACAGTCAGACGCACCACTTTGGGCTGTACACCGTTACAGTTAATCCGATCTCCTAAAACGCGGTTTGTTCTGGTTATGGAAAAAGCTACTTTTCACAGTGAAACCATCTTCAATTCTCCCATACTAAAAGCCGTTATTCGGTGAAAGCGATGTGTTTAGTTTACCTATAAGCATTTCAGGAGCCAAGATTTCCTTGGAAACACGACAGCCGTAATCGGTCAGGACAGCACGTAGAAATCGAGTTTAGCCAGACACTGCGACTTAGCTATAAAAGAAGCAACAATGCTGTTTAAGATTACGCTAAATTCCTAAGCGGTAGGGAAATAATCGGCATGGTGTTTACTGGAAGACATGGGATTAGTATTAAAGCCAGAAACGAGCCACTGAAAAAGGAAAAAAACAATGAGATACAATGACAACTGTATTCAAATTCACCGATGCGGAAACACTGGGAATGCACATGCTCGATCGCCGGAGCATACAAGGGCCAAATTCGGTTCGAGGGACTCTTTCTTGCGAGCCGTTTGAGCTGGTCTAACCACATGGTCCGCAAAACTAGTAAACACGCATTCGCCGTACTTTAAAAACAAATGTTTATGAAATTAATTTTGTCGTTTATTCAGTCATGAATTTTGCCACAATCAATGCTAAAATACTGTTCCCTGGGGCTATATTTAGGCAGGTTGGGTTCTTTCTATCACGAGAATTTCACATATTTTCGCCCAAAATTATTCGTTCAGACAGAATATTGTGTCTGCCAAAGTGTTCATCCGCAGCTTAGTTGGGGAAAAAGATAATTCGTTCTGACTTTGATGCTTTACTTTGTCTTTTCGATTTAGCCTTCACAATTTATTGCTAATGACCCGGATGTTACTCACGTCAATGGACAAAATGTTGCTTGCGAATGTGAACAAATCGGACACTTGATATTTGGCTTCAATGAGCAAGAAATGCGTTCGAGTCCTTCAGTGCAAATTATTTTTCATTGTCTCCGACAATAATGTGTAACTGTAGTCGAGTCAAGGGTACACCGCGCTTTAGTTCGGTCTGACCTTGGAAATGTCATTAAATGGAATACTATCGGAAATAACCAAAACCATCAATTTGATCAAAGTTTTCTTATTGGACTAACATATTTGAATTGATAAAGAGCCAAACTATACAGCCTACGCAAGATATTTATCCGTGTCAGAAGATCGATATTCCACCGTGAAGTTAAACCCTTCTCCATTTTCGACAATTGCATCAAAATGTTGGTGGGTTGGCACAGATTAAAATCCCTCATATTTGACTGTTAGTCAATGGGAAAACCAACGGAACACAATGCCACTTGCATCAAACTTTTCACTAGCCATTAGCAAATGCAAAATTGTCTTCAATACGTCCAGTCGCGGCAAAATCACTGGTAGAAAGGCACGTACACAAAATACAGGTTTCATAAAAAAACAATGAAAACTGCAAACATGTTGCCGATCGTCAGAACAATGAGTGTAACAGGAACTGTTCCTCGTGCTAGTTAGTGTTTACACTTCATTACATAACCAGTCTTTCATTAATCATCCCCAATCACCTGGTAGATGGGTATTTGTTCTCGAAATATCATGATTTTTCTGGACTAGCAAAAGTGTTACCCATCAATCACCAAATTGATGACAGTTTTTCACGTGCAAGACAAGCTGTGTTGAACAAAACTGAGCAGTGTCATATACATTGTTTTTATATCTACGGCAAACTGACAGAATTCCTAAAACGATCATGCGAGTACGCATCAGGTGCGATGTCCATGTCCTTTGCGTATTCGGGAAAGTTCCCGCAGAACAAAGATTCAGTGTACACAAGTCTGATTATACTATGCGATTGGGGCTCTATCTGTACACATTAACAAAAAGCAAATAGTTTATATTCACACGGTTACATATGGGCAAATATGTTTCCCATCGCCTGATTGCATAACTCAATGGATAATGGAAATAGGATACCACAAGTTAGAGTTTTAAACATGTGACCAGAAAGACGGGACTGGAGACATCAGAAAAACTCCTATTTTGGAATTTCACCAATGGAGACTGCAAAAGACCAATGGTAATTAGGTGCAATTTTAGACACACAACTAATGGATCTACCACCCTGCCGCATGGACATATCGGCCGCAAAAGCTAATTGGCTCAGCACGCCTGTCAAAACAAAAAGTTTGCATACACTGCGAACAGGTGATTCTGGATGCAGCTGTCACCCTGTCGCATTTGTTTACTGAACGCGTACACAGCAGTATGAGATCAGGCTGTTAATTTGCCTTCATCGCGTTTCTCCTTGCTGTACTTTGTCATAATTGCTAGATGTTTGGATATTCTGTTTCCATTCTACCGTAATTATGCATAGGGACTAATGTACTAAACATGGCTAGGACTTACTTAGCCCTTTACATAACAATTCTGGTCTCCGTCAAAGAATTGCTCTTTTGTCATATCAGTTAATTGCTAGTTGGTCCAACTTTTTAGATATGCAAATGATGTCCTCCTCTGTCACTGGATTTTCCTTCAGTCGGCTTTTGTGCTTCTGTTAGAAGGTTCAGAGTAATATTCATATCTTTCCGGATAATTGTCCTTTTTGAGTTTATGCACAAACTTCTTTTGAATTCTCGTTTACCTTTTCTCGGTTTCCTTTCCCCAGTGACTATTCAGAAACTGGCGCCATTTCCGTATCCCAGGATCGAATTGGCAACATACCTAGCTGTTACATTTTACACAATTTTTCGATGGTTTTCTTACATCATGGATGATGTCAACAAATGCGTTATTTGTCCTTTCAAACTTGTGGACGGAGACAGTTGGTCGTAGAGTGTACTGCCACTATTTTTCGTGCACAAATATGTTGCGCTCCAGTAACTTTTCTATACCTACTTAAGGTACCTTGTTACTTATTTTACGGAAGTAAACTGATAATACTAAATTTTCTTTGACTTTCACTGATAACGTGTGTAACTCATTAATCAAGTCCAGTGAGCAGTTGTTATTCAAAATTTCTACTGATCCATTCCACCTCCTATACACTGATCTACCTGCCTTCAGTTCGCACTCATTCACTCGCTCAAAATATAGTTAAGTTCGCTCTCGTCCCAATGTTCACCGTGATTTCACCATCCCATGATTGCCATACGTTGCGTTCAGGAAGAAGATTATTGATTAAACTTGCACAACTGTAAGTATTTTATCCAAAATCTGCCGTTTATCTACTGACAAGTCAATATTATTTCTGCATGTGTTTGTATCAAGCCATCATTCATGCTTAAACGTCTGACTGAAACGACCGCGTCTCAGTTTACGGAAGTGTAGCAAGGAACCCAATACAAAGCAGGATAAAACATCGGCCGAGAACAGGGCATGTTAGACATCTGGTGTTGATGAACAGGACAGCAAAATTGTAGGAAAACTAAAGTGGTCAAGTTGCATACGAAGATTTATGTAACCTAATAGGATTGGACGAGATTACACATGCACAGCACACGAACAGTTCAAAATAACTGCACTTGCAAGACTTGCATTGTTTTGCATTGTTTATTTTATTACTTTATAAATAGTCTTCATCATTTTCGGTTTATTCTATAACAAATATTCACCACGTTTGTCGCGGCGAAAGTGTCCAAGGAATTGTTATCGTATTGGGGTGCGATCGTGAATGAGCATCGCAGCACGTGTTTGTCCGTTTTCGAACACATGACTACCTTATTCACTCGAGTGCCATTGAAATAAATTGCCGAAATGAATTCATGCATCATCGTATGAATCTTTTTCCTACTCCAATCAGCCTCGAGTTCGTAATATTTTGACGATCCAGTTCAATACAATCCACAGTTCAGCAACTAGGCGACAGTTTAAGTGATTTTACACGTCCGTGACCAAGTGTAACAGAATGGCCAGTATGCATATGAATATGGGCGGCTCAATTGCAGCCATAGATGTCTGAAAAGAACCACTCAGGGCCCAGGCCTAAATATCCTAATCGTTTGTTCAGCTGCACAAGTTCTTCATTGCCCTTGTATGTTTAGGAAAAGTTGCACTAACAGAGTTCTTTAACTTGGTATTCCTGATGTCTAATGGAATAACAAACACCTGCCTAATTTATTAGGTCGAGTCACTCATTTCGACTGCCGTATAACCGCAACACTTGTTGACATTCTCTCTGCAGAGCTCACGAACGGTTGTGGTGAATTGGATTTCACATCGCGCAGGGCAGACGGATATTATCCAAGTCAATATGAACATGCATCAGGCTGGTCTATTCACTTACTTCCGTAGTCGTCAATTATTTATTTTCACAATAACTATTCATAACGGAGAACAAACAAATTCACGTCATCCAGGCGGTTCTACATCCGGAAATCTTGGTATGCGATCTGTATCGCATTTGTTTTTCCTGTGACCATAGTAAAATTTGTGCTTAAAAAGGTCGAGACAGAGCTGCATCAGTTGGCCTGGCCGCATGCTGCCTGGAGTAGACTATTTTGAGGGTGACAGAACATGCGGACAATTTTTGGTCGGTTCTGCATGTGTTAAGCTGGAGTTAATCACAAAGATAGCCACGATCAGGTAGAGGTCGTGTCTAATACGTGGTGGCGCTGCGCCACGCAACTGGTTTGAGATGCCGTTACAAATGTTTACAGACCCTTGTTTCTCAATAAAATAAATCAGGTCCGCATAAATGCGCATAGCCAAAGCAACTTGGGCAAATGTCGTTTATCTCCCGATTGTTGGGTCTCTATTGAAAACCGGAACTTAGATATGGGGCATTAATTTGAAGATCATGGCACACAGCCGATAATGGTGAACGTCAGTGATTCAACTACATTACTCAGGTACGTGTTTCATGCAGAATACAAACGCACGGAATCAGCTATCTCTTGGGGCCGGCGACTTGATTTTAAACTACAATTTGCTCATATTTGAACGTGCGCATAATACCCGAGTGATAATCTTTGACAGTAGTTCTATAATGTTTGTAAATTATTTTTACAATAATTCCGAAACCTGGTTACAGTTGTGTCTGAGATGAAATCTGAAGCAATTTCCCCGAAACTGTAATCTGGAGAGCCAAACTGAATCAGATTTTAAATTCAGTCACGACTGCTCGTTTACTTCGCAAGGTTGACAAAATTACCGTCCACGTACGCTGATTTGCAGACCAGATATGATGTTATTAGCGCCGGAGTTAGGAATATTTCTTACAAAACCACTGTTTCAATTCTAGTGCCGGGATTTACTTTGCGAAATTAAAAAAGATATATCGATGTTGGTATTCACCAACGGCAACGAAACATTCGGACAAGTTTATTCGTGTTGCCATTTGCAAAACATAATTATTTCACCATCTATTGCGTATGGTGTTTTTCTCTTCTGCCGCGAATTCATCCAATTTAAAAGTCGACATTCCAAAGCATTTTCAGACCATACATTTCCGATTGGTGTTGTTGCCCAGTAGCGAAATCGTGCACCGAAAGATTGCTTCTCTTTTCCCACCCCGTCGATGTTTTCTCATTTAAACCCACGCTGCATTTATATCAGATTGTGCTCGGCGTTCCCTTTTCCAATTGGCATTCAGTTCTGACGCCACTAGAATAGAATCCCATGATATACGTAGATTTTGTAAGATTAGAAACAAACTTTCGCTGTTTTTTTTCGCCGGCCTAGTTGAAGACGGTTTTTTATCGGTAACGTCATCTAGACCACTCTCATGCGCTTGGATTGGAATTGCAATGCTGAGAGCGACATCACTTGTCAGTGCTTACGGTTGTATTTGTGCTCAGTGCGCGTGCACCTATCAGACACCGTGCAGTATGACGAACACTTCTGAATCAACGACAAAAAAATCGAGCAAAACCAGTTAGAATAAAGGTCCACAATCAAGGCAAAGCCTGTGCCTTCCATCGAATTGAAATCAAGCACAAGAGTGTGTGCAGAAAATACTTTAACGTGCATATCAATCATCGTTCAGTGGCGCCTGAGTGTGCGTTGTATGCGGGCACATGTCCATGATCCACTGTCAACGGGGAATACAACTGTCTTTCGGCAAAACATTCCACAAATTACTATACTCAAACCAGTATCGTGTCAAATTGGGGATTTATTATACGTGGGAAAAACGGAGCAAATGCGAAAAAACTAGAGCATGTTATATTTTACTGGTGGAATTTTAGTGGAGCGGACAATGTGGCAATACTTGAGAAACAAACAGCAACAGAGTTCTCCTCAAATGAGTGACACTGTGTTAGATTGGCGTGACAGAATCACAAGAACGAATGCAAATAAGACGGGACAGACCACGTTAGAACCGACGGCAGGTAACGAATAACCAAGGGTGCTTGATATGGAGGTTATTTTGCTATTTCGTTACATTTAGTGATTCTGAACAGTACACCTCGACGCGGCTGGGTTACTGACGATTCGCAAGTGTTTGGGATTTGGGATTTCACCTGATATTTGGCCTGAAGGTGTGCTAAAATTCCAATGTTTATCGTTTCACAACAAACCAATTTTGTTTTTGAAATCCATAAATTGCTTTTGGACAGCGTTTCAACGAAAGTAGTCAAATTGGGCCGTACACAAAATTTCGAACTTTGTCTTATCCATTTTTAGACAAAACTACAGATTATTCGTAGACCTGATAGAATCTGGCATGGGTATTTAGTACCTGAACATTAAACTATTTCACTCATAAAACAACTTTTCATGGACTAATAAAACGAACTCTCGGATGTTGTATTTGAAAAAAAACGCACTTTGTTGGTTCGCAGCCATAAGTAGACCACAACATTCCGCATGAAACTTCATTATTTAAGAATGCCTGCAAGTGATTTTTCCTTAACAATCAATCAATGGACATTTGTTGCTAGAAATGTTCCTTGTTTGAAAGAAATGCATTACTAACAAGATTCGTCAAGTTTCCTTTGTACGCTGACTATCGATCAATCAAAGTTTTGTCGATTGTGTGTATGCAAAGAACATAAAAACATAATTATTTAACTTTGGTCCCAGCCAAGATTCAGCATAGTGCCCTAGACTATCTAGAGTAGATAATGCGACGACCACCAGCGTGGATATTAGCCTTGACTCGAACTGGAACAAGTCCACCGAATAAGCGGTCGCGGGTAGGCAAGGCGGTGCCGACGACTTGATATGATGACGCACTGAAAGCCTTCTCTCCAGTTGAATGACCTGCAAGTCTACTAATGGCACCATTACATTGTAAATGCTGCTGCATCTAAATAAGCCCATTGTTATGCTGTTCTGACCCGATAAATTTTTCCCGAATAGGGGCATAAACTATTCGACAAGACATTGCCTCATTTGGAATAACCCTGCTTTTATTGCATATCGAACTTTCATGCAAAACGGCTAGGGTTGCATCCCGCGAAAACAGATCTATCCCGATAGAGGAAGCATATGCGATGACGGACAAACGATGATGTCCAGGAGCTAACTGAAACAGGGGACGTGTGTAGCAAATTCTACACACAAATCCCATCTTATGCCTTTCGCCCTTCTTCCTCCACTGTTTTGCATTAACATCATGGCCCGGAAGGAATAAAATCTCTATGCAGATTAGTGTAATGCGATCGTTAGTTTAAATACAGTAACTGGCCGTTTTTCTAACGAAATACACGTTAGGGCATATTTTTTTAAAATATGCGCAAACAAAAGGGTGCAGTACATTTTGAATTCCTACTAGAATTAATGAATTAGATGATAACACTCAGAAAAATGCAAGTTTGTGCGACGGATGTTGCCATCGGAACTGCCACATTGAAATCTCTGTGCCTAATCATTTTTCATCGATCGTATCCTAATTCGTCAATGGGCGAATCTCATTGGAACAGTTTATAACGCGCTTCATTTGCGACTGCTCCAAGTGGTTCACTTAATATTCCCATTACACGATGTGCTTGCCACTATATTTTTTCTTGTCTATTTTTATCATGGTTTTCGATCGGATCATTTAGCCATAAACAACTCTGATAAACTATTTGGACTCAGTAAATCCTCGTCCTCTTTTATCTTATAGTTCGTTATTTATTAAGTAAATAAAAGTTACTAACACTTTTTTGGTTTGGGTTGCTATCAGCCAGGAAGCAGCAAGTCAAAAAGCTGACCAGTGATGCAGGAGTTTGAAGGCACGACGCGGAAGCTAGGCGTCGTGATGACGATCATTCGACTACCACTGCTGAACATCAGCGCGACTCCGTTAAGGAATTGCTTCCATCCGCCGTTCTTTCTTATGCATTGGTACTCCGATAATTTCACGACCAGTGACTACGCCTCTCTGATCTCGTTACATGACTGATTTTTCTAATCGCGTCGTCTGGTTCACGAATCAATCCAAAGATTAAAGGATGTAATAAACCGCCCTGTTTCTTGTCGATCAGTCAACGCTTTAGGAAATGACCTCAAATGACAGGACCAATGATGTAAGGAGTGCATTGAAAAATCGGTGCGCCATGTATTTGTTTTAATTGTGAATGATATAATGTTAATAACAGCATTGTTGTTAGATGTAAGGCGCCAACATTTCGACTACCGCGGATAGTCTTTCTCAAAGCTAGTTTTGCAATCAAAATAAGTAAATTTTTAATGAATCGCGCTATGTCCCAACTTCTGAATCGGAATTCCGACGAATACACTTGATAATAACTATATTTTTGTATAGCTCTGAATACACCAATTACCTTTCCGATAACCGAATAGTTTGAACAAGGGATTTGGTTTAAATGAATTTGCTCCGCCTGTTTGTTTTTTGGCCATCCACTATCTGTGTGATTTGTGAGTCTTCGCTTGAATGGCTATCCTTTGGACTCAAACCTCAAGTCATCCGGTCCGTGACCAAAAATAGACACGAATAAAAGGTCGATTACAACGATCCATGTTGAATGGGAACTACATTTCACAAAAATATCCATCTTGCCTTGGTGAAGTAAAGCTGCGCGCTAGAAATCCTTCAGGTCATATGCTTGGCTTACTTTACGGAGACTTCGTTCAGAAACGGTATTCAGGATTCTGCCAAGGGAAGGCAGTCGGTATTCATCCTATACACTCACCAACGGTAAGGTGACCGGTGCCTGAGCGGCAATAATTATGCTAAATTTAGAGCAACAGAAATGACTAAGACCTCCCTTTTCCTGTCTACATGCATGAACGGATCTTCATTGCCAAGTTTAATTGGCATTCATTAATTTAGCCTGTCTTTTTTTGTCCTTGTGGTTCTAAATCGCTCTCCGGAATTAACGGCCCCGTTAATCTTTAAAATCTACCAAATTAGAGTAAGAAACAAAGGCCCTCAGTGGAATCACATTTGATTGGTTGGAAGCGCGAATAAATAAAAAAAAATGCATTTAAGAATCCTAGGGTGATTCCTTGGAAGCATTTCGTCGGTCAGATTATGATAACCGTCAGAAAGAGGGCGTTAGCGTGGGGTGGTTTTGGAGGCAAGTACCCGGTAGGCACACCCGGCGGTAGCCGCGAACGTGCTCGTGAGCATCCAGGAAAATGTCGTTCAGCCATTCGCAGGTGGAGTATACTACTAACAACAGAAAGCAAAATGTTTATGCTGTCTTTGAAACCCTTTACATCAAATGAAAACAGAATCCAGGAATTGATGGCAAGTTTTCAGTGTTCGCAAACTTGTTTCCATTTGGAATAACCAAATATCATGGGGGTGCAAATGGCAAATTTTGTCACCCTTGACTCATTTAACCGCGAAGGATTCTATTATTTGAGTTTTTGTTTGTTGGCACTTCGCTTAGACTAATTGGATTCACTGCGGTGACATAACCAGCATGTATTCTTTCTTCGAGTGATTAGAACCTCTGGTGAATAGGACGTATTCGGTCCTAAGAACACTGCAGTTTCGAAGTCAGATTTTTCTTATCCGGAACTGGGTTTCTTCGACTGAAAAGCGAGGAAAGGTTAGTTCACAAACGCCTTAACCGGTGGTTGGTCCACGAAATATCTTAGGATGAAAGTGACCTCCTTAGCGCGCCGATTGCCAAGGAAGCTTTGCTTTTCTTGTAATAGTTTGTTAAATTCCTCATTGACTATTTCCTTTCAAAAAAGTGTTTTTCTTGAACTATGTTGATGACAAAATTTAGTTTACATTCGGTGAGCATAAACAGATCTATCTTAGGCTAGGACTTTTAATCGTGGACCAGGTTATCTCGTTGCAATTCATTCAACGATGACTTGTCGTTACTCTTTGCCTTGTCATCTGCATCCGATACCAGAGACATTTACAGCCCACTGTCTCAAACACATTCGGCTAAAGTACTACTTCATTCATGTATACGTGGAGGTGAATGGTTCATGTGAATGACCAATCGTTCCACATTGCGCTGCAAACTCGATGAACCAGGAAATCCTTTCGGTGTCGTTTAGTTAGTAGGGTTAAAAACACCAATGAGGTATCAAAGACCTCGTAGTGTGAGGTGCGGCCGAAAGCATAGAACGAACTCAGTTATCTCCATAATTATTTCCAAAATGTCGATCGTAACTGGAGGATCGTGGTTCTGACCATACGAATGCGAAAGCAGTTAGTGCTATTGCAGGTGTCTAAAACGATTTTAACTGCATCAATTCGGAATGCATAAGCTATGGGTTCAAATTCAGTTGAATATTCAATAAACAAAATCACTTTAAATCCAGTCAGGAAATGGGGATTCCATACTCACGAAATACCAGAGTGATTTCAATAATGCCAATGGTGGCCTAATGCTTTCCAACTCATCAACCAAATAAGTTTTCATTTATCAACGAAATTCAGTCATCCGGGAATTCTGGTTTTCAAATCCGCTGTTTGATTATTCATTTCGACTATATATCTTGAATGCATAAAGTGCTTCACAATACAAGATGGCCTAGCACTAGAGCTTCCTAAATTGATGGGCGACAACGAGAATAAGCGGCAGTTTGAAAGCAGTCACATTCTCTAATTGTCACTGTGTTTCAGGCTCGTCCTCCTACTCTGCTTCGTGAAATAGTGAGCGGTATTAGAGGAAGTAAGGTCTCATCTTATTGTTTCTCTTCCCGTAGTTAGTAAGATTGGTTTGTCCACAGTGTTCTAGGTTAGATACACTAGCAAGTACTACTGTTGTTACGAACGCAGAAATAAGTATTCAGTTCAATAACTTTCGTTGTGCGCATATGGACAGGTACCTTTGTGGAACTACATATCTGGACATCAAAGTCAGGCTCAATATTTGTCTCAAGTTGCCCATTTTCCTAAACACTGAAATAGCCACAGTAATTATTATCCCTTACTGTTCACAATATTTTCGAACGAATCATACAAAGCAAAATTTGACTGAAGCGTTTCATCCAGTTTGCATAATTCTACTGATGTTTCCAAAAACTACTGTGTTTTTGGTCTTGACAAAGCAGACACATGTGAGCATTTATTCCCGAGGTTCTTAGTTAAGCCTAAAAATGCGTGTGAAAAGCGGTTGGTGTCAATTCACGAAAAAAACAACCTTGCTAAAACATTTATACTCGGCTTATTGGAGGGCAAACCTGTTCACATCATTTGCATATCACTTACGCGTTCTAACATTTCACCGCAGAATTGCCCGTATTCATGTTTGATGTGATGTACTTAAGTCGATGACAAACAGTAGACTGACCACGTTTGCAGCTGTTTGTTATTGTTTTCATATAATATATATATATATATAATGCTGGATAGTAATGCCACAAAAACCGATACAAGATTTTGCCATTTACTCTATGCTCATCTTGTTATAGGTCACAAAACCGATAACCTTCCCGGATAATGTGACTATTGGTTCGAGACAATGTGCTACAACTAGTGTGTTTCGTTTTGTCAGTTCAATTCTTCTTACTTTTTGGATGCTTGTTTAAACTGTCCATAAAAATAATTTAATTCTAGGTCTGTTGTGATTAGCCTTAGGCGTTAGTTTTTAATCTGTAGGCTTACTGTCGATTGGCGAATTCTTCCGTCATTGGCTAGAATTCCGCTTAGCGACCGTGATGGCTTGGACGAAGGCAGTTCGTGTTTGATTGACGCAGTTCGCCAATGAAATCCAAAGAAACACCGGATAGAACAGTGCATGAAACAAAAACACTGGATATGTACTGTACAGATAAACGCAAGTACATTCGATCTGGCTAGTTTTGTCAACTTTTCAGGTTTCTCTGAAAACACAATTTGAAACTGTTCACTTGTGAATTGCTAAACGTTTCCCATGTGCAGTGAAAAAAATCCGTCATTGCTCATTTTTTTTCGAATAACCGAAGAAAATGACGAAGACACTTTAGGTGTTGATATCTTTAACGCAATAATACACGTTGTGCAAACATCAAAAATATACGTTTCTACGCTGGTTATTTACCGCAATTATGAACAACAGCATCGGGCAGGACATGTTTCTTGTATTAAAAGAAGCGACATTGGAATTCGCTTCTAACTAGTAATTAGATATAGCCTTTGTGGTTGGTCAATGATCTACTTGTCATTTGACCCTAAAACGCAGCTTTCTTTACACGACCGACGTTCTCTTTCAAACCTGTTTTATTTTGTCAACTGAGGCATCGAACGATTTACGGATTACTGGTTGATTAAGAGGATGACAAGGGAGCATCATTTAGGTAGAACCATGTGGCTTTTGATTTCGGTTTGAAAGCTGGACTGGATGGATGCTTGAAGTTTTCATTGTTGTTCGGAAGAAAGAAAAAAAAGGAATTTAGACCACGCCCTTTTTCGCGGTGAACTTGGTCAATCAACTCGCTCATTTATGGAGTTTTAAAATCTTTATTACTTTTAGACCATTCGCGGCCTACATCGGTAGAATAAAGTTTCTAACGAGCGCAACAAATTAACCGGGTATTGCACGGATAGGAAAAGGTTGGGAACTCGTACGCCCCTTGTGTAATACGCATAGATTTTCTATTCGTTGAAAGATCCATACAAGAAAATCCCGATAGCACGCGCCAAATTGAACCTTCCGCTTCATAGAAAAAGACGAAAACTTGTGCTGAACTTAAATAAATAACACTGATTGGAAGGTAATAAAAATAAAATGATGCTGATAAAAAGCGCACAAAGATTCCCGTTTCGGTTTGATTTTTTTGCGGATTTCGAATGTTTTATCAGAATAACAATAGCGATGAACAGAGACAAACAATTTCCCCCACATAATTTGTTCAATGGAATGCGGCAAAACGTGAAAAAATCGTCTGTAAATAAATGTTTGAGGTCATTTAGTCCAATAAATGTTTCAGTATCGCACTGGAAATAAAGATTGGAAGCTAAAACAATTAGTTGAACTTCATGCACATTTTTCTCTAGATCTTATCAACCCATTTGGTGCAAACATGAAATGGTGTACCTTTTTTGGTAGGTGGATCAAATAAGAACTTAAATTTCGCTCCATCTTTAACCATTCTGCCGTTTTTCCCTAAGATTTGGTCGGTTAGAAGTGCATGACTGACCAGTTCAAATCTCGTCCGATTGGAAACAAACGCCGGCGGTGGCCAAACGGATAAGGTCCTGGAATTTGGACATGAAGGTCGCGGGTCCGAATCATCCCACCGTCGGACAACTTCTCCATTCGGAAGCTGTTTGTTGGCCACTGCCCCTTTCTTGAAAAAATGTGCATTGTTATTTCATTAATAAAAATGAAGTAAAGATAAAAATTAAAAAAAATGAAACTAAAATTTCCCTATAACAAATGTCATCTTGTGTTCTGGGAAACATAATACTTAGCAGATGGATGTATGAAGTTTCTTTCATAATAGAGCAGCAATCTGAAAACTATGCAGCCGAGAAATTCTGAACTGATATGTGGCAAAGAGTTTTTCTTCTTTAGACATGTTTATTCTGCTACTTGAACTGTGAAAACATTTTTGACAAGTTTCCGTGTAGAATCAAAATCTGATTAGCAATGTAAAATATTGCAACGTCGAAGATCAGATGAAAACGCCATAACTGTGCCTAATTGATAGTCTTTCCACAAGTCTATTATATCACTTCGGACGGGGAAGAGTATTCACCCGCAGTAATGTGGTCAAGACAGCCTGAACAGAGTACGACCACATTTCCCATCCAGTCATGATTGGTCTCGCATTTGGGGTTTATCAGCAAACAAATTAATTTTGTAACCATTTACGAATTCCCCGGGGTGCTTCAGTTTGATACACTGTTGCTCACTGTTCCGCATTCGGTTACAACTATTAAGTTTATCACTAATCAGGAGAATTTATGATCAGCTTAGACAAACCAGTTAAATTCTATCAGGAAAATCGTCCTGACCTAGTCGGAGTTTTACCTTCAGTGCTTATTTTGCAACGGTTATTTCATTTTTTTAAGTAAAAGGGAACTTAAGTTGTTTTGAGTTGGCAGAATCGGAATTAAGAGCAAAAACCGGTACCTTTTTCGATACATCAACCGTTGATCGCGGCTGCACGAAACGTCCATAACGGTTGGTCTAACTTCCCGATAACTTGCATCCACTCAAGCAACGAAAGCCTAGGCTCCGAGAAAGTAATGTTGTTCCTATGCCTGAGGCTACTTAAGACAAGCAATTACTTTTCTTGCTTTTCAAAGTAACATTTTCCGAAGTCCAGAACTTGCCGCTAATCAGATATTCCTTAGTCCTTCTATTCTTCAGTTCTTCCAGCTCTAACAACAGCGAAAGTTTCAGTTTGAAAAAGAATGCAGTTGACTTATGTATATATATATATATGTTACGAGTACATACATTCGTTTAAGACGAACGTCATTAGTGACCCCACGCTTGTCGCTATTTTGTCGGATAAATATATCAACTATGGATGGGCACCAAGGAGTTTTAGCCAACGGGTAATCGGTAAGAGTACACAATGCGCGTATAAGGCTACTTCGTCAATAAATTTATCAATCTGACATATGTATTCGTAGTTTTAAGCTATTCGCTTGTCCTTCTGATTTTCATCCGGCTGCCTAATGTTTTCACTATGCTAACCATTCGTGATTTCTGACGCCCCTTATTAAGACAAACAGATAAGTGAGAGTAGCAAATGAAGCGCGGTCGAAAGACAATACGTTTTCTCGGCAAGTATTCTAAGTTCAATGTTTTTCCTGTATATTCGCCACAAATGAATTGTCTTATTCGTCCTTGCATTTTTATTGGTCATCCAGGGCACGTTTCACGCCCCGGTAACCAATACAATTCGCGGAAGAAAATGACGACTAGATAAATTTACCACGTGTGTCTGGTCAAACAGCACGCAAAAGTGAACTGATCAAACACTGATGCGATCATGAGCGTCAGAGATTCAATCTTCTAATCACCAAAACAAAAACTGATGAAATAGATTTTGTCAATTTGCCCCATCTATTATGTGACTGCAGATGGAATTACGCACGATATCACATGCAATACCAACTCCAGTGGAGTGAATAAACTTCAGGAAATACGTGGAAAAATGTCATCAAATGTGCACGTTTTCCTGCTAATGTGGATTATACTCAGTGCTGAATGCATATGCTTCCAAACATTTCAAACACGTAAGTCAACCGGACCACTGACATTGCATTTGTCGGTCAAGCTGCTCAAAGTTACGGTCTGAATGAGTGCACTAAATTTCTAACCAATTTTGAGAAAATTCTGTTTTTTAATTAACTTCTTATTGGCCTGCACTTTATGGTGGCCCAAAAGGTTTGCATTTTTATAATGTTCAAAAATGCAAATGGAATTTCAGGTTCACCGGTAAACACATATTTATCTCGGTTAATCTGTGTACAGTTCATATATCATTGGGGTCACCATCTATGATGATCACACAGCAAGACAAACTATAACATGGAACAGTTTGCAGATATGTATATGTATATGAAATGATCTCATTTCTACCGCTGCACCTAATCGGTTATCCACTGGCAGGACACAACTTGACTTTTCAAAACGACTTAGAGAATAGTCTTTGAGTATCCAAACGGTAAAACCGATTGGACATCGGATACTCTGAAGATCGTGTAACTCAATGAGACATGAGACTGGTTAGTTGTTATATCCTTCGGATGAGGCAAAATATTCCGGGAGCATAGTGCAGTGCAGCGAAACGGATCCCGGCGAACACAAACCGCCATGCTTCACAGGTTATCCAAGACTGGTTCTGGTATGGGGTTTAGACATCTCTTCTAGACTGGCCAAAAGTGATCAGTCGATTTGGTGGCCAGTATTTGGCATTCTTTCCCTCGCAATCCAGTTCCAATACCCTTTCCAAGTAAAAACGATCTGTGTGACCAGATAAACGATGACTACGCAAGTTTCGCGGTCGTTTGGGAGCATTTTGTGAGATCTCAACGGTATTCACATGTGGTTTCGCTCGTACTGACCTTACGCAATAAATTGCAACAATCGACCAACTGCTTAATTTCTCGAATTTGCCGAAGCAAGATAGATTAGCTTTATATTTGTGACTCATTCTGACTATAAGTGAGAGCCAAAAGAATGCATTCATTTTATTGTTTACTCTTCTCCACGTGCAAAATGCCGAGAACTTAAGTGGTTCCACTTTTGGAGTCGTAGGTGCTGCTAGTTTCATGTTGATCCAGGCTGTTCACACCAAAAGAGTACCAGTACCAAGTTGGTGCCTGGGAAAAATATAAATCGTCTGGCAGATAATTTGGTAAATCTCGAAGATGAGGAAACGGCTCAATTTCGCATACTGCCAGTAGTCTTCATTAGGCACTTAAATGCCTGTTTCTCTTTTATGATTTACGATGTTGATTTTTCCCATTGGTCACACATTTCAGCGGGCGGAACCTTACAAAGTTGAAGAATCATTGACGAAGTTTCATTCAAGATATGGAACATTGAATAGTGGACACAGTGGAAACCTAAAAATGCTCAAAGGTGAACGCCGGCAGACAGAACCCAATTATACTAGTATCTTGGGATGCAGTTTCGAATTTGTACAAAGTTCAAGTCGTAGTTCAAGTGACTATTCAGGCAAACAGCAACGAAAATTTCTCCCGGGGATTAAGGCAAGACTTACAACTGTGCAGCCTGAAAAAGGTCCGTGCTAATAAAAGATCCGAAGATCCATTGGTTTTATGCTAGATCTTGGGAAATCGGACACAGGTATAAAACAAGAATATTTATTGCAGACTGGGTGTGCGCTGGAGTGAAGCTAGTTGGTGAAAAGTGAGAAGCCAAAGAAGAATGGGGACATATTCTTCAAACTGACAGCGGTCCGGCATCCAAACCTGTGACATTTCCCCATTTCCTCGGTCACCCGACAACCTAGCGTTTATTCTCAGAAATAGTGCAGACTAGTGAAAGCTAAAATATTAGTAAATAATAAAGTATTGACAGGGAAAAATGTAAACCCCTTTGAAATTGTTTTCCAGTCGATCGCCCTTGGGATAGCAAACTGTATAAGTCTAAAACTCTTAAGAGATGAAATTTCATACACATTTTATCGCTTGTGTGTTTGCACTCCTGATTCCGCATGGTGATGATTATTGAATTTGCATACGTGTCACTTGGAATGTTCAACGAATTTCATATGTTCAGATGTGAAATATCCAAGGTATATTCTAAAACGGGGCTATCTGTGATCATACGTTTTAACTGTATTCATTCAACTTTGCTCTCCCTCACTCCGGACTGATGATGCAATTGCAAACTTTACCTGAAGTTTGCGATAATTTTCTGAAAACTAGATGTGCGCTCAAAAATTCACGGATAAAATAAATCTATTAGGGGGTTTTAAAAAAATGCCACATTTCCAAATGCATCTAGTGATTCTTCTGTTTACAAAAGCAACTACACCTTCGTTGAGGCATTCAATGTCAACGATCATTTGTCGTATAGTTGCCGCATAGAAAATAAAAAATGCCTTCGTAACTTACCTCACACCAGTTTGCATGTGCTCAGCGATCTTGAGAATGTCCGTAAACCACGTGGTTCCATATTTTTTTTTGGACGAGAACCTGATGATGACGTGCAATGCGGGGTTGCGCACATTTGGTTGATTCTGTTCTACCCCATAAGCAGAATTATGTTGTTTGCATTATGTCGCCGCAGTTAGAAGTAGCGTCGTATGTGACGAACTAAAATTTCTTAGTTGGGCATCCCCGTGAATCCTAATTATACAGGCACTGGTTTAGTCACAAGAAAATCCTGTGTTAAAAGTCTAGTCACAAAAAATTAATTCTAATGGATTTCAGGAGTCGAAGAAGTTATAATGGGTAACCTTTTGTCTTTAAGTGAAATGTCTAGACATCGTTCGACACGACCTCGGAGCTCGGCGGACAAATCACCTGCGATGCACCCGCGCGAGTTGCTTCCATGCGCGCAGCTGCATCGTGCAGCAGAGAAAAAAATTTTACAGTTGGATCAATCTGTAATTTGTCAAACCTGCCTACGAAATTCAGCGAATGAATAATTTCGAAAGGGAATTCCAGTATCGATTTTAAAACTAACGGGTCAATGATAGATCAGGCATTGTTTCGAAATTGCCATTTTTGGTAAAAATGCGTGGAGTTTGTGCATGAACTTGCCAATCGGAACAAAATGTCTAATATATTACTCTTGGTGCCTAGTTTCTCGCCAAGTCATATCAGTGGTTTTTCCGAGTGGTTCCACGACTTACCATTTGTTATTCACCATAGCTAGCAAGTTGTTGAGGAAGTCACAAGCACTGATCCGATTTTTTGATTCCAGCAGATTCAAGATCGGCGGTGTTTATCGGCAAAGGGAAATACCACTTGGTAGATAATTGACATTAGGGATATGGCCTACAGTGGTTCATCACCACCTGGTGGACCCGTACGATTCACACAAAATACGATGTGAATCGGGCAACAGATACAATAACCGGTACAAAGGATTTGGACAACTCTCGTTCAATCCGCTCTTCAAAAGGCATACCAATAACAACAGCCTGGAGGATGATCTAAGATGGTGAAGAAGTGAATGCATACCTTTATTAGCAATTGTTTCGGTAATACAGTCGAGCTCGATGCATTCGGTTAGTTGTTTCTTTGGCTATCGAATGCATGCGAACAACCTTGTGCTAACGTTAGTTTCGTAGAACTGCTGTCCAGGATCGGTGAATTGAAAAGTAGTCTTGAAATGTGTTGACGAACGAGATCAAATAACTGGGTCATCACATGATATATAGGCTAGTTTTGAAAGATTACACGTTTAGACTTCTGTTCTGGCTTCGAATTGTCGATGGAAGAGTGGTTCTACCTCAGGTTCAAGCCAAACTTAATGCAAACATTCAATTGCAGCAGACACGCACATGCAATTCGTTGCCAAATTAAATCATTTTATTGGGATTCTATGGTCAACACTGACTGATTCGTTATTTTGGTGGCTAATCTAATCCACTATCATTATCTGACGTTCTCATGCACCATTTTCATTCACTTCATTGATCGGCGTAATCATCACGATGTCCGCTCAGCTGTGTTAGTTTTTGGTGGGGTTCACGAATATGATGGATAAACACTAAGTACGCCAGAAATATTTTCAAAGCAAAACCAAATCCTTACTAATGGTCGTACTAGACGCCTGGCTACTTAGCATATTAAAGGAAAACACCAAAACATCAACCCATCCTTTCTTGAAAGATGTGCAATAGTAACAGGGAGGACATCCCTAATATCATGAATGCAACTGATTGTTTTGCCGGGGTATGGAAACCATTGTCGGTTAGCTGGAGGAATATGGTCTGTTACACTTCTGATTTTGGTTTTGCATGCTACGCATATGATTTTGGTCGTAGTACTCGGTGTTAGGAAAAAAACGCCCTCTCTCATTCGAACAGTGCTCGCCTCGGTTCCAGATCCAACTGTAACCCGTCTTTCTGACGCAGACAGCGCAGTTAGAAAAACAATTTAGTGTTTATGAAGTAGAGAAAACGTGAGCATCTCGACTATGTAGACAGAACTTGTGTAGATGAAAAAGTTAGTTTGCCAATAATAAAGAATTAAATGTTTATTTATTAAACTTAGCGTTTGCCTGCCTTTGCACAAATGGGCCTTGAGTAGTCGGATTTCCAGTGTCACATTTTGTGTAAGACTATCGACAGTAATGGCTTAAATGAGACAGTCTTTTGCATGGTTATCGTCCATTGGTTTCCGGCATTGCCCTACTGGGCAAAACTGGGGTAAGCCAACATTTTTATCACTTCATTCCAATCACTTTCGTGTACGTTACGGGAATAGTACAAAATTAGGTTTCAGGTTTGATAACTAGGGTAGGGTAAATTCGCAACCAAGTGTTTCGTGCTAGTCTCTATTGTAACATGCACTGGGACAGTTGTCTTTAGACGGACCTGTAGAGAACAGAAAAGACAAGGTGAGCTGAACTTTAGCCAATCACTGACACACAAAAACCAAGTTACACCGAGTTTCACGGAATCTGGGCTACAAAGGCTTTCTCTTACGAAAACCACTTTGATTTTTTCACACAAGCGCGGATATCCGGGTTCTTCGGAACCGTGCTCTGATTTATCGGTGCTACTTTGAAGTTAACTATACCGATCCCACTCCCACCTGCAGCAAGTCGTATATTGAAAGCGTTTAGGGGTCTAGCACCCCAAAAGAATAAACGAAAATTGGCTTTTCGTCTTTTATTTAAGGCGCGCCAACAGAGAACCGAAAAAGCAGCATGTATAGCGAGAGCGGTACTCGAAGAGTTTGCGTGAGTGACCTGGAAATTACAGCGACTCAAAAAAAAATGTCCACAGCCTAGGCCAAATAATTGCATGAACAAACAACTGCACTCACAAAATCAAACAAAAGGAACTTATAAGTCACACTCACCGTGATGTCTAGAAACAAAGCTTTTGATTTCATACAAAGTCTTAGAGAATCTCAGTAACGGAAACGTTGTGAAAACGGCGATCGCTACAAGGATCTAACTGGTGAGTACCCAAATGGTATTTTGACTAGTCGTCCTTTTTCAGCATTGCAGTCATCAGTGTCCACTAGAAACCGCAGGGCAAGCCACTTTAAAAGTTGCTATTGGAATACTGAACGTGCAAGGTTTACAGGGAATGTTCTTAGAAGAATGACATTTGCGAAAAAAGTCGGTGCAACTAAAGAGTGGAATACGGGCAAACGTACATCATTTGCCAAAAAAATAACGCACTGAAATTGCATTGGAAAATAGATTTTGGTGTGTAACAAATAAACACAATGCATGCAAATGATAATTTGAAACCGTTTATATCAAATTAGGACGGGAACTTTCACAAAGTGGATTCGGATTTCGCTTTGCCGAACCTTCTACCCCAACCAGATAAAGTGATTTTAATCCTACTGTCCGTCGTATACGGTTTCTTTCTGCTAGTACGCAAGGTCGAGTGGCTGGCTAGGCAACACCTAGGGAAAATCGGTTATCCCGGAATCACGGCAATTGCCACCTGAACGATTCAAGGACAGCAGCTTTACTCGCGTTTGTCCTAGGTCTGGTTGCTTGCGCTCTGATCTTTCAAACTTGCTATGAGGTAACCATGTCCACATGACTAAATCCAAATATGGAAACGCATTTTATCATTTTTTATATATAAGCAAATTTGCCCACAGGTACTTGAATGTGTTTGCACACATCATTTGGACATGAATTCTTGTCCTCACGAAAAGGAGGAACAATGGGCAAGCCTATTTTTTCACATCGAATCGCAGTTGTACCGTGAAACCTTCTCCAATGACTCCGCTCGATATTCTGTTTTCGCGAGTGTTTACACACTTCCATAGTAAATTAACAAGTTGCATGAGAGTGGCAACGATTCAATCAAAAATTTAAGAAAAAAATCTCATTAAATGTTAAACAAGTGCAAAGATGAATTAGTTGTAATACGGAACAATCTGGGAGTTGACGTAAATAACCACGAACTCCGTCACGTGCTGCACAGAAAATTTCGTTCATCCACCTGCAGGCAGAATATACTACTGAAGGCAAACAATACTTTGCACAGAGAAAAGTAGTAGTGGGAGTTCTTTAGCTTTGATGTAAGACAGAAAACAAGGCGAAAATCGATGTCATTTGCCAATTTCCACTTCGTTTACTTTCACTCAGTCAGCGAATCCGACAAAATGTCCACCAAAGGTATTCCGCGTGATTTCCTCTTAAAAGAAAGTCGGACACTGGACGATTTATTGAAAATTATTTTGGCGCGCAGTGCCACATTCTTTATTTACAAAAATTATCGAATTGACTTAGAAAGTGCGATCCGCATCGCAAAG
The DNA here is from genome assembly GCA_008360955.1 of Fasciolopsis buskii. Lineage (NCBI taxonomy): Eukaryota > Metazoa > Platyhelminthes > Trematoda > Plagiorchiida > Fasciolidae > Fasciolopsis > Fasciolopsis buskii. Next base: position 285,365 of record LUCM01001348.1, read on the forward strand.
TTTCTAGACTGCCTATGCCTGCTTTGGTGTGCTTCTTTTGTCCAGGGCCAGTCCGAGATAACTAACAAACTTGTTACGTCAGATCTAATCCGGTTGGTCATGAATCATGTTTTCGTCTAGGGCAAAATTACCAAAATTTTTGGTTTTTTGGTAGATTAGACGAAAAAGCAAACTGTCGCGAATTCATCGACATCCCCATTGTTTTCACCCTTGGCTGAACAGAGATGAACTTGAATTCTGGTTCTTTCTTATTGAGACAAATAAATAGAAAGACATCAGTGCATATATGCGTGTCTAATATTTATATGCATATATAATAAAAAATTCTTTCTGCATAACATTTAGAACACAAAAATCACCCTTGTCTGTGCACATTAGAAAGGCCAAAACCGGTTGAATTAGGATCGCACGACATTTGCTTAGCTGGCGGATACCAGCAATGCTAAGCTGTGGCACTCACTGATGTGGATGACATGTATGGACTTGAAGTTTATATATATAGTCATATAAACAAAGTACTATATATGTGCACACCCTCTGTGCTACCTAGTTGTGTCTGTAATTCCAGCAGAACATATAAGAGAGTTCTTGTCCATTGATTGCTTCATTTCGCAGACACTTTAGGATATTTGCAAACGTGTACTCTGTCCGGTAGTTTGGATGAAACCTTGAAAATCAATTTTCGGTCTGGTTAGGGCGTTTGTCGTTAGGTTAGGTTTATCGTTTGGGCACGTTCTATGTTGAAACTCGAAAACCGCTGTGAATCCCTGGTGGATTGCATATTTCTTTGAATCAGGTGAATATTTTCACCAGCCTGATCGACAGACCTTCTATACTGATAAAGGTAACTTTTATCGAATGTGAAACGTAGGCTATGAAGAATGGCATACTGTTCTGAAAGAAGCCTCTCGCTGTCTAATTAATTAGATGAACCACAGGAACTAGCGTCAGACAATTCGGTAGGTTTTGATCAGATGAATTTGCGATTGGTTGAGTTTTTTTCAAAAACCATAGTGTAAAAAACTGACAGCTTGTTCTTGTTACCAATGATGATGATGTGTAATTTAAGTGTTGATATCGGTGGAATCTTTGATAATTGGACGAACTAGGTTAACAAAGTGCTGCATAAAATAAACATGCTATTTTTACTCAAGATTGAGCTTCCAAATGGACATTATTCCTTTTATTTAATTAAAGACGCAAGTGAACTTATCACTTCTTATTGCCAATAAAGCTGAACAAAATAGCTTCTCTGACAAATTAACTTGATTAGACAATTCGCAGTTTCCAACTTAACAGGATTTTCTATGCGCACTAAGCTTTTTTACTCTATACACATGTCAGCCAGTTCGTTCACGTAGAGTTTCGATGGATCAGAGGGGAAATGTCTTTGTTGAGGGAAATGCAAAGTTGTACGTATGGAAGTACTAACTTTTCAAAAAAATAGTCTAAATCTGTCGCCGTGGAGCGACCCGTCAGAGTCGTTTTAAATAAAGAAAACCAAGAAACGTCGACAGGTCAGCACTATTCTACTTTCGCTGTAAAACAATCACTGCGTGAGATCGTTTTGTCTAACCCATTATTGATCCCCGAGTATTCGAATTTTCGCGTTAAATCGATCATTTTACGCTCAACTTTGTAATCACACTGCTTCTTGCGATATGCTATCAAAGTAAATTTTTATGCTAATACGAAATTTCAGTCAAAGAATATTTTTATCTGAACTTCATGCCTACAGTTTTATTTCAGCAGAGCATATGGATAGTGCGTCAAGAATTTCTTTGTGTGGCTTTCATCAAGAACTTGATGATTCAATCATTTGATGGAGAATGGAGCTGAAAATTCTTGTACAATTCTTTTATCAATAAATCAACTTCGAAATAACAAATCTTGTATACATCTAGTGTTCTTGAAGTATTTTTTTCCAACACGACGTACGACAATTCGTAGTTCGTATCGACCGCGTGAGATATCGAGAGTTATATGATGGACAATATTATTAGGCCTTGAGATCAGCAGTTCTCCCAAAACTATAATTTCTGCATTCACTTTTCTTTCCTACGAAACTTTGACAGACGCAAAACTCTATCCTTGCACGATCGATGAAGCTCAATATTAAAATTCCTTGCCCTGTCTCGTTTGCGCGATGGAGCCAATTTTTACTGTTTTATTACTCTAATAATCGTGGTGTAACCTTTTAGACGTACCATTAACGGGATCTCAGTAAGCGATAACGACAAGGCTGGTATTTGGGTAAGCAACTTTTGAAATCCTTTCTCACTCGTTTCGACCTGAATTTAAATGCGTTTCTGAAATTTTCGAATTGCACCAGAAGTTCAGTTTGGCAGGAATTGGCAACAATGAAACCTACCCCCCTCCAAAAAAAATATAGAATTGTTTACTTGAAAGTTTTACCTACCGATTTATTGATTCACTTTTCTCTGTTTTTTCCGGAGAACTAGAAAATGATGTCTAATTGACCTAAGGGTTATTAATTGTTCCCGTCGATATTCCGCAAACAACTAACCAACTGATTTGAAACCGTTCCTCTCCAAATTGCAGGCCCACAAATGTCATGTCAACGAGTCCGATTAAAGTTATTGCTCCGGCCAGACGAATTTCGTTTGTTATTACCGACATCTAAGAGCATCAAGCCAAACCGGTCACAGGCAGATTTTTTGGAGAATGTAAGTTACTAACGGAGACGAGATTTCTAGTTTGTAAATGTCTTGAAACTTTGCCCGTTTTCCATCGTTTTCAAGTGAAATTTCACCATTTTACAATTTTGTTATTCGACGCTGCCACCCTTGACCTGGAAATGCTGTCTCTGTGACGCTGATAGAATTTGTTTAGCTCAACTATCAATAACTGAGATACAACTATTTGTTTAAACTTATAGAAAGCAGCGATATTCTCATTAATAAACAAAATAATACTCTGGATAGGATGGAAATTAATGCAAACAATTGACTGAATTTTGCCTGTGAAATCGGCAAGTGTCCTGATTCTCCGTCACTGGACAGTTCAGATTTCGTTTGTGGTTAACAGTGGAACAACGTTTTTGTTTTATTGTTCCCGTTACTTCATTTTTTTCCTGTTTCATCCATGACCATATTGCATCCGATGCACTCAAGCTGTTGGATGAACAAAGTCGTTGTCATGGCAATGTCAGCGTATTTGTCTTACCTCGCAGTTTTTCCCCTACCCTCTTGCCAAGTTATCAATGTGGCCTACATCTGCGTATCTCCTTATTAAACTGCAAATGCCTCAGACCAGCCACTGAGAAATCAGAACTTGGAAAGTTGACCAATATGGGAATACTTCATGAAGGTAACTGCCGGGTATCTCTTGAGGAACTGACATTAGTCTGGGGCCTTCCGTCTAGTTACAGAAACAATACAGGATGATAACAAATTTACGAGGTTAGTAGCTTAACTGTGTGGCTGCATGTGAATTAGTAAGAATACGGTAGACGTCTTACTCGATAGCGCATTTGTGGTCCCTGAATACACCTCGTACGTATACCCTCTTGCATTCCGTTTACTATTGAATTATACGTAAACCTTTAGTTGAAGGACGACTAATGAATATCGGAATAGTTCGGGGCTCGTTTTCGTCATGTAAAGTCATGATCCGTAAATTGTCCAAGTCTACCCTTCTACTTTTATGGTAAAATGCAACTCGTCTATTTTATTGAGAGCTTCCAGAAACGTTTACCCATTAGTCTATTCCAATGATTATTCCTTGTTGGAAATCTTCAGTAAGCGCCGTCGTGCCGTCTAAACGTGATTGCCGTAGGTTGTGATTCTTCGAAGGACTGTCATCTTGATCACGTGACAGCATTCTGATGGCCGCAGTCCTCTCAGGAAAGCGATGCACATTGTTATTTCATTAATAGAAGTAGGCAAAATATAAAAGATAGAAGGTGAATTCCTACAATTCATCTGACAACTGAGCACATCATCTTGCCCGAATTTATTGTAAATGGAGGCGCAAACATAACGTGAATTGTTTGTTGTCAATGCTACAACGGAATATAGACTTTTTGATATATAATTTTGACCATGTGGTCCAGATATCTAAATAATGCTTTTTGATTTGCTTTCATTTCTTTAGTTGGCAACTTTTGGCTGTTTATTTGGGTGCACTTCTTCATTCGATGATGAAATTTGTAGAATACTGAACAAAAGTTAAGACATAAATAAGAACAAACTATTCAGTTCAAAAATCCCAACAAACATCACATTTGGCTTTCGGAGACCTTCATATGATTGACGGATGGTATCTGTCCCTTTAAAATTTATTTACCAACGCTCTACTCCTCGTAAACGTCATCGTTATCGACTGACCGGGCTGATGAATATTTGTAGACACAATAGTTTGATTGCAGTGGGCCAGTGTCGCTTATATTGACTGGCTTATCATCGATCCTTAAAAGATGATATTTGTTGCTGCAAGGTTTACCTAAGGTCGCATCAATTTTGCACATCACCGGAGCTCTTCATGAACTGTGCATTTTTGGAACTTCTCGCATATTTTCGTCGGAAAACTGAGGAATACCCACTGTACTGATAGCCTTAATTTTTCACATTCATAAACCGATAGATTGGTGGTTTTTTCCTGTTTCTGGGAAGGTGCATTGCAAAAAAAGATTCTAGTTTTTCAGATTACTTGTTTGGTGTTGAGGTGTAACAAATTCTGTAGTGCATATTCCGTCAATTTTTTGCCCTCTGCATAGCTCACAAACAGTCATTGAGATTTCCGTTTTATAATCGTTAAACAACTGAAGATGACCAAAATATTCGACAAAACAATCCCATATGAGCTGTCTACTTCTTTGTGCTTAATGCGAAAACTGACTGACCGGATTCAAATGGTGCAAGCCTCTGTAAGGCTGTACAAGTTTCAAGTCTTCCTTGGAGCAAATAGCTTTGCATTGCTAATTAAACGCGAATCAGTAGAAGATATCATTCGTTGGGCCACACGATTCAAAACGAATGCTAGTCACAATGTATTCCCGCATTTTCCCAAGTGCAGTGGTTACGAACCAAAATTCATCGAAGGTCAGAGGTGACATGATGGAGTGTGATCTGATCCGTGTAACGCAGTATAACAGCATATTCATTGTAACAATGTTTCAAGACTAACATCAACTCACTTCGATGACGTTCTACCGCAAATTTTTTTATAAAAGCAATTATCTTTAGAAGCGTTTTGTGCTCAATTTTATTCCGAATTTGCTGCATCTACTCGATTAAACTGTGTTTAAAATGTTCCATGCGAAGAAAGCGAACCGTTTGCTAAAACACGTTCACAGTTGCTGCTATCACGATAACCCATGAATCGCAGAGTGAGAAGCATCGGTAAACACGCGAATACGACAGTTACCAAATGTTTCCGTCGCGCAACTTTCCAATTTTTTTCCGAATCAGATTAAGCAACTTGATCGTGCAACCGCTTTTGTGCGATTAATAATTAGTAGCAGGAAGTGTGCTTTACGATCGGCAAGAAAATCAGATCATTCCAAGGGAATCCTAAACATCACGATAAACCATATTTTTATCGATTTTTTTCAAAAACACTTTGATTCACTCAAAATCTGTAAATATTCGCAACGTTTCTCTACCTTGTACCAAGATCGTCACGTCTAATAAGCTTACGAACTATTCTCAAACGTTAACAATGCATTTGTCTTTCATTAGTCCTTAGCTAATCTGTTATTTTATGGTTAGGCATTGTTCGATATCCTGATGGCTGTTTCGGGATTGCTTAGTCGAACGATCAGACCACATCCAAGCCACTGGTCTGACACTGTAAAGTGCACAAATGATCTCCAGCTTTTATCTATCTGTGTGTAGTTTTATAGTCTCACTAGTTCAGACGCAATGGAGATGTACCGGTGCATATTTTCTATCGTTGTAAGAGGAATCAGAAAACAACGAGGACCATAATGTGACATTGTGAAACATCACACGGGAAAATAGTGTCAGTTGCGTTCTACAGATCTGCACTGAGTCAAACTCAACGACATTATTCGTGTGACCAAAGAACATTTGAATTCCAGTTAAATCGTTGAGAAATTGAATAGGTTGGGAATCTATTTACGAATCATACGGTTAATCATCGCAGATTGTCCCTCGATCAGCGGAGGCCAATCTATAAAAAAAGTCCGCAAGTATGAGTTTTATTGTTAGCAGTATGTTTCGCATGTCGGTGGATGGACAGAATTTTGTCGGGAGAATGGTACCAACTTCGTGGCTATTGCCGCTCATCAGATATGCGCATCTGGTGCCCTCATGATGAATCAAAAGGTTCTTATGCCAATGTCTGCGATATTCGGTGCACAGAGAATAGGAAAAAGTGCTCACTCATATCAGAGTAACTATATGATGTCAGGTCTAAGTTCAAGCAAATGTACTTGACAATGAGAAAATCACAACGGTTTCTTTATACGATAGAGTCACATGGCACGGCTATTTGTTTCTTCATTTGTATTGTTGTCATCACATCCGTTGCACCTAATCAATGGTTGCCAACTTCTACCTGTTGTTCCGTTTCTAGTGCTTTTAATTAGACTGCATTTTGGTGGAGTAGCATGCGTGGGACAACTGAACACAGCACCAGTGTGCAGTGACAGTTCTGACATTAAAAAGACCGCAACTTGAGGATTTTTTATAACGAATTCAAAAAATGTAAAAGCAACATGACAAGTTCCAAAAAACACCAGAAACCACGTCTGGAATGAGGAAGTCGAAATGTTTTCTTTCAATGGAATCTGCTTGTCATGGTTAACTTGGGTTTTCTTTCTAAGAGCTGAAAAGTACCAGACTTGGCAGTAGTCTGCGTCCTTGATACAACACTAGTAACCAGACTGTTAGTGATAAGGCTATTGATGCAGAGAATTTACCAAGCCCAATAAAGCATGCCTTGTAAATAGTTATGCCACCGAGTTCCAACCAGTTGATGCTGTTTCTTTAAAATGTAAATCCTGCTGCGGTAATTAACCCGCGGAAAACATCCACTGTGCTGAACACCGTGACCCTGAGTAATTTGGGTAAATTTCGATCTATAAGTAAAATGTACGAACACTCTTTGGCGTGACCGGGTAGCTTAGTTGACAGAGCGAATTCGGACCACATGCATGGGTCTCGTCCAGGCGTGAGTTTGAATCATCCCGAGGTCAACGACTTTTCAAAGTTGGATCGCCTTTAGAAAAAACATTTTGCCTATTCCTCCAGCATTTCAGATTCGTGTAGCTGATTTGTTAACGTCTGTTGCAACCAGATCAATTCCAACGTCAGAGAGGACACAGATAACCAAATGTATGTTCGAATCAATCAGTTGGTCCGTATGGTTTTTGGAAAAAAATTACCAACCAGACAGCGCAATTAGTTTGCACATTTCCGAAATCGTCCATGCACGAAATCACAAGAATGATCTCAAACGTTGCCTGTCGTTTTCCCGTGCCCAGATACACCGAACAATGATCAGTCAACTTCGTATTGACCGCAGCGTGTGGCCCGTTGTCATCGGATCGAGGTGTAGTTTCACCAGCCCCATGTTCATCTGTCTCATATGCCGAACCAGTAAGATGCAAGGATGGTTGAGTAGGTCAATGACCGACCAGTATTATACGAAAACGAATGATGAAAAAGACCCAAACGCGGTACTGGTTTTGCTAGCAACCCAATCATGTAATCGCAGAGGAATTTCACCGGAGGCATCATATAAGACCGTAGCGGATCGTAATAATGACGTGTAAGTACTTAACCTTGAAAACTGTTCACTGTTTTGCGAGACGGTTGTGTTTATCATGTTCCTTAATATAGCAAGCTGTTCTATTTTATCTCAATCAACAAATTGGTTATAAGAGTAGCCATGTAATTATTTAGTTGGACACAAGTCTCGCAGTTAGCAGAGGCCACCTGTGTAGTGCTTAGAAAATGCGGCCGTGAAATATTCCGTCGAGTGCCTAGTGTTAAAGGGCCATTTGTGAATGACAATTACCGAAAAAGTGAGACAACCTGATTAATCACAAACATTGTGGTGAATAGACTGAAATTTCTGACTCTCGGCGTTGACGGCCGAAGTTCACCTGAATGGCGCGTCTTTCACACCACGTGTCAAAGACAATATGAACTGAATAAGATAATCTATTATTCCGAGAAAGTTGATTGGGCGATAACCTCTAAGTGAATTCTCTCCAAGCTCCACTCCTCTATAGAAAATTGAAAACTGTGCGCTGGGTTGTCCATGCACTGTGCATTGACAATGTCTATCAACCAGTAAGAATGCTTCCCCTTATCATCCGAAATAGGAATGTTTACCCACTCAACATACGTGTCATATCCAATGTAAGATCAAAATGGAAAAGTAAATGTTCTTACCCACTGGTCAGCCGGTGGGAATGGCCGTTCAACCAATCGATGAGTGAGGCTCATGCCTACTATCTTCGGTGCTTTAAAAGCATTGCGAAACAGTAATCCAGCCGTGTGTGTGGAATTCCTGCCGCAGGTCCGATTCCAGTTAATCAACCTCAGCATCCGGTATTTCTGAATAAATGGTAATGGGACTAGATGGAAACGGTCTAGTAATGCTTAGGCTTTCTTGTAAACTGCACTATATGAACAAGCGGAGCACTCCACTGACGCGCACACTAGAAAGAAATGCATATTATGTTACTTTCTTGCTAAATATGTTTTGTAGCTGAGAGCTTATAATTAAATCTTCATTTGTTTTTTTTATTCTCCTGTCACAATTTTAAAAAGTTAGCACATATCGACATATCCTCGAGTAACGGGAGCAAATTCATTTTCCTCTAGTTAGATTTAAATCGAAAATACCGCTTATCTCTATCACTAATCCAAAGATCCCTCAAAAAAGATAATTCAGATGTTCACTGTATTTCGTTGCAAATTAAACCCTTCGTCTGTCCTTTGCTGGGTCAGTTTCCGGTTGTCTTAACGAATTTCAAACCCAGGATTCATTCTTTTGTCTGACATCATACAATTTTGTAGAACGATTATAGTGTATCAATAGAAAATCAAACTAACAAAGTTCGCTTTTCTATCGTATACGTATTTAGTGTGATAATGAGTTTGCGGCAATAAGAGATTTAATGTGCATTTCCAAACGATTCGCCGTGCACTTTCAACGTCCAACTGGCCAATGAAAATCATGGAAGCACTGTACAGCTGTTTCCCCGTTAGATGGCATCATCCGCATTGCATATCCATCGGGCAACAACTGGGACGCGAACCTCGATACCAGAGTAGCTAAGACATTGGACTCGCAATGATTCCTCCCTGAGTTCACAGTGTTGATTCCATCCTAACAAGGACGAAACTGTTGTAAAGTGCTTTCATAAATTTTAACGGTAAGTTGAACGATGACAGTGCAAGACGAATCGTTTGGGAAATGGAAGACTTTGGTAGTAAAATATAACAAACTGGATTGTAGTGCCGTATTTTCCACTCGATTTCCAGGCTGATGGCGTGCACGGTCTATCCGTTGTCAATGCATCCGCCCTCGGGTTCCTCTTCTAGTATACATGGACTGATCTATTGGAAGCACTCCGGCTATCAACATTGGATGGGTGAGTGCAAGTGAACCGCATTTACCATCGTAATGAACAAAATAAGTCGATACTTGGACGCCTTTAAGTAAATATAATGTGCTTCATTTTGTTTAAATGCATGCATGCACATAGTGTTAACATTTGATATGAATAGTGCAATCGTTGCTAGATTCGTGTGATCGATCTGAACTGGATTATAGATACTTGTGTTCTTCAGCAGGAAACCGGGCTAAATTGCTGATCATTGGGCACATTACCTACCGTCTGTCTCCTATACGATGAAGCGGATTGTAGAATTGGGCCGAACATCTTATTTTGATACATTGCCATAGACATTTAAGAAAACGTGTTGCGTTTACAATGTTCTTTACGCGTTATTTTATATTCACTGATAAAATGTGCAGTCATGCTTGTCGGACACGTCCAGATCTCATGAGCTGCAGCAAAAGAGAACGGAGAAAATCGTCATTAGTTAATCTTCCGAGTGATAAAACGGACAGAAGCAGTGAATGTCGCGTTCCGTCACTCAACTTGTTGTCAATACATGCTTTGTATAGACGATAGATACTGCATGGCTGGCCACGTAAAACAGCACGATGGAAAAAAGCCGATAAGTATTTGGATTGGTGTTTGGAGAGAAAAACTTATTTGAAAAAATTGATAAAGGCGGCGTAATGATTGCCTATCCACGTCTGTTTTGATTTGGACAAATAAAAATCCATCGACTGCACATCGTTTGAACGCGAAACAAACAAACAACGAAAACGTTTGTTTATGGTCAACATAATCCAATGCTAATTGACTTATAGATCACGACGACTCTCTGAACCTGGTCAAGCAAAACAAAAGTTTAACATGCCTGTAGAGATTTAAAAATATCAGCTGAAATAGGATCTGCGGCACGGATCATCACAAACATTTCGCCTGTAATATCGGTTGATAAATTAGAACTTTAGTACGATTGGTGAATCCAAAAACGCAGTTTGTACACACTCCCTAGATGCAAGATTTTCTCATTTGGAAGCAAATGTTTTGTTTCAAAGACGGTTACCAGGAAGTAGAAACGATCATGTTAAAAGACTGTCGAAATTGGAGCAGATAGAAGTCCCGAATGTTCTTCAGATTGAGGTAAGGTTTGCTTCCCTCCAGCTCTGTCTGAATGATATTGCCGTGGCATAGGTACGTCGACTTATTACTCTCGTAACGCAACATTTAATTTAGCAGATCGTGTCAAGTTATCTGCAAATCCCTGTTCTTGGATATTGTTCTAGAAAAAAGTTCGAACAAGTTTCATATTCCTGCGAAATACTAGCGCGATCCGGCAGAGCATCCGTACAGTGGAACATAGAGAAGAATGTGCGATGATTTGGCTACGAGGATTGGTCTGAGACAGTTGACATAAACCAAGCATTTATAGCCGATTGCCACCTACCCAAAAGTGGCTGCTCTGCAGTCGCATTCCCCGCCAGCTGAAAAAGATTAGCTAATTTAACAATGGAACAAATATTTGTCAAGCCAATTTAAAACACGAAAAGGTGGCATCTGAAGAGTTCAAAAATCCACGTTGGTGGCGAAAACCAGTTGAACGAAAGACACGGAACAATATGGCAAAAAAGCTATCATCTATTCGACTAATGCGCTCAATGATCGCAAAATACCTGGTGCCTAAGGCAGCGGGCAACCCATTGCTCTACTGGGGCGAAAATATTTAGGTCTATTCCAAAAAGTAAGATATGTTAACCAGTAGAATATCTGACCACCGTTTGAATTCGGATCAATAAATTAACAATTCGCAATCATTTCGAAATGTGTACTACAATTAGGTAATCATTCATAGCATTTGCATCTGCAGTCACCCAGTCAGAAATAATTTACACAGCATTGTTAGCATATGAATTTTTATATCCTAACCTCCTTCAAACCTACTTGGTGCCGTGAACATTAATCAACAAATTCATTATCTACCATAGCCAATTCAGAATTCAAAACATTTCTAATTTCAGTCTTGCTTTTTTGAACCTTCCGCGGTTTGCACATTTGTCATTTGGAACAATGTCTCCTGTATACTAATCATATTGTCAGCACACAAGTCTCTATTGTCCATAAGTGGATCCACTTTTGACCAAATCCATTGCACATAAAAATGTAAGGAACCGTTTGTACGTCTTGTCATATCATTTTTACGTTCGATGAACAAGTCGCTTGCTGAGGCCAAATCGGGAAGTATTTCCTTTTTGTCCGCATAAAGCACAAAATACTTGGTAGTCAACACGAGAATAGGTTACCTTTCCCGAACACCTAAGGAGTGAGTTGGTTTTCATTTTCCCCTTTTTCACAAAGCTCTGCTCTGCTCAACATCATCGTCGTCATCGCGTCAAAGGCGCAATGAATGGTGGTCTACTCGGAACGAAAACACATCGCTTTGGTCATCCGAACAATCAAACAGACAGCTCGAAATGGCCATGAGCAACAATACCCGATCGCAAACACAATGGTTAAATAACGATGATAACGATGACAGTTTCACATATAACGGCTCTATTATCATATTTCTCAAGAAAAACAACGAAAGCGTAAGCAATTTTAGATGTCCTGTTTGCAGTTGATCCCAAAATAGTTATATTTTTGCCAATGAAGAACCAGTTTACACGGCTTTTGCGTTGATCTTGAGCATTTGCTTGCACGTTTCAAGGTTATCTAATCATTTGTCGTCCCAGTAAAATTCGATGTTACTGCGACCGTGAATCTGCTCGTGTTTCACTGTGGATACCGGGAGTTCCCAAGAAACCCCCAAGGCGCATTCTCGATCAAGGCTACTGTGCGCCACCGCTGAGCCCAAAAACCAAGGGCCGAACAAATAGGGTGGCAACGTGAAATGACTTTGAAATGTTCTCCAGTTTGCAATTGCATTGTGATGTTCGAATCGCAATCGGATCAAATAACAGCTCCCGTTTTCAACCCACCGAATCGAGAATCGAAACACGGATACATGTATATGTATAGCTTATCCAAAGTACATATAAGCATTTTCCAACCAACACCATCTTCATTCTCCATAATGATGGAAATGCAGTGCGAAAATCTGTAAGTCAGTCAACTAAGGTAATCAAAGAATAATTAAATAATATGACAACTTTAGACAAATGATTGACCAGCTGTTCCACGAAGTTATACCAGATTGAATAACCACCAGTTAGCGTGTTGACGATAATCAGTCAGTAATTTTAAGTAGGATCAATTTGGTTGTGTAACGACTAGGGTTGGGACAGATGTCCAAAACGATTAGAGCTAGAAACCTGCACCTCGAGAATCGCGCAAATCAAAAGAAAATTGGCACGTTATTTCCCGAATGAATACAGGGACGGTACAAACTTTCCCAACTGATTTAACAAGCAAATTATTAGTTCCGATCAATCTTCGATACAGATAAAAAAAATCTTTGTGGTTAAAATTCGCATTCATTTTTGTCTCTACTTGCATAAATTTGTCTAAACCAATTGAGCATTTTTTCATTTGACTCGGATTCTTTGAAATTTTATGTTTTCACATTTATGCTCTTAACATCCGTCATCAGATATCCGATTTACTAAACGTACTTCCATTAGGTCCACGTATAACCATTGGGAAGCTTAAAGCACGTGTGAAATTGGAGAAATTGGTTGGGTTTTATGATCGCAAAATGGATTTTTCTTCTTTATTTTAAGTAGATGGATTTCTTTTGAGTATTGAGTGTTTATAGCCACGTTCAAAACATATTCATACCATTGTCAAACGCGAACGATCGTCAAAAAACTGAGATTTGCGGCACACTGTCACTGATATGATTTAAGTAGTTTCAAAACTTAGAATCGAAATTAATGCACATTGATTCGGAAAAACAACTGGCACCGTGGTCCAGAAGATTAGCACATTGCCTCAATGTTTCGACTATAAATTCGTGTCGGAAAAAAACTGCTCGAAATAACCGAGACGTCAGATCATTATATATTCACTTAGTTTGTTTTGTCATTTTGCGGAACAAGACAAATATTTCTTCAAAAAATCCGTTTATTTGTTCCACCAAATTTTTTCATTGACAAATACAAAAATGAACCCAACGTTTGTTTTCTCCAGGCTTGTGCCAATTGTCTGATTGAACATACTTTTAAAACATGCTGTTTCCATTTATTACCCTTATGTAGCTGGGACATACGAGTTGATGAATTAACCATTTACCAAATGGAAACATGTTTCTGCAAGATTCGCATGCATTGAATGTATTTCGACCTTCTGAAGATTCCAAGCTCCAAATTTAGCAAGAAATTTCATTCGGGATTATGCTATCTAGTTCTCCAATGTCAGCAAACCATGAGTACCTCTGATTTTGAGTTTTAAGTCTATCTGGATGTTTATTCAGAATTGCATATTTGAGTATCAAAGTCTAATTTGATTGTTGCTAGTAGGGAAGTTGGCTTTAGACGAAAAAACACATGGCGGTCTGTACGCCATGCAAAACACAAAGAAGTATGACTGAATCTCGATCACATAAAAGTGAACAAAGATATTTCATTAGTGTTGCACTAGAGGTTATTTCGAATCTTTAGGAGTGTTAATTTATGGAAGCAGTGCCGGATAGGCACACCTGATGAGCAGCATTCGTGAGACAGGTCATGTGATCACGTGGAAAATTTCTCCATCTGTTCCTATGCACACTATTAGCAACAAAAAGCCAAGTTGCATTTTAGGTAGAAAGATTCTCCGTATTATAGGAATATATAAGCTAGCTGACTAGCGACGACAGACAATAACGGACCGTTCATCATTGCCATCTTATTTAATGAGTGAATATTAAGGGTTATTTGAAATCAAAATACCTGTACAACAAATTACACGGCGCATACACTTAAGTGCACAATCCACTGTATTTTGAAATGAGCTCATTAGGTCATACAACCTCTTCCAGATGCATTTCCATGTGAAGTATTTGGTAAGAAGGGTAAGCATATGTTCCCGTTGCTTGCAGTGGTACCATCGAAGGAATATATGTAAGCGTTTTTCCATTACGCAAGAGAATTAAAGGGTTGAACATACAGCAATATAATCAAAGTAATCTGGTCCAAACTTTGCTTCTCTCCTGCTTGGGAAACTCAACTCGATAATCCCTGACGCGTGTTCGGTGTCTCCTCAACAGTTTCCCATTTCTCATTATTAACTCATTTGAGTCGTTATGAGCGTGTATAAATGTGAAAGCCACTTAAGAATCACCCGGTGATTTGTCGGAGCATCTTTGTCCGTCAGACAAGGCTATCCTTCAGAAAGGGAATATAAGGCCTCAACGAGTTGGTTTTTCCACTTAGTAGTATGTTTCGCAATAACCGCCAAACCGATTGCTTTTCCGTGGAAATTTTGTTCATCCATTTGTATGCAAAACATTCTATCGGGAAGAATTCCCGGATTTAATTTATTTTCGCAGCGCTGCCCGATTTTTTTCTCTCACGCATTCTTGCCCAAGCATCACCATTCACACCTGTCTATCGGACCATGAGACTTTACTGGACTGACAGTTTACCATATTTCATTGCATTTATTCCCCTGTTACAAAAGACAGCTAAACATTTTTTTCCCATGACGCCTACTGCGATGTGTGTGGACGTTTGAATCGTTACTTGGAAAAGAGAATGTTTCAAAACCAAGTTATTGTTCACCTCTTCGTATGCTTAACCTTTCGACCGAAATTCTCCATCTCATATGCCTCACTGAAAAATTGTTTTCAGAAAAGACGGACTAAGAGAAGCACGAAAGTTGAACCGAAGGCATCAGCCCAGGACGAAACGCGAGGACATAGCAGACCGGTGACTCCGAAAGGTGAACACACGTGTATGTTTCCATATTTTCAAGAACAAACTCTACTTTAACTATTCGTTCAACGGTGTAACTTCGTCTGCCACACTATGTGATCTTTATTTTTTTGTCGAACTAGACTTACGCGTTTTTTTATTCCCGTATTAGTCAAACTACGACGTTTGTAGTTTTTAAGAAAAACGCTATGGCCAACAGAATGCTACCAAGGGGGTAGGATGACCGGCGGTGGTCGGATTTGAACTTGCGCTTTTCGGGTTCAAAGCCCCGAATCTTATCCCTATGATTACTGCTGACTAAAACTGTGAAGTTGGCTTGACAATAATTGTACATTTCCAAAAATACCTGACTTCAAAGATCGCTTTTTCTCTCGCTGGCGATGAATCTAACGTCTACATCATAATGGATTCACTTTGGCGGAATTTTTGTTGATAAAACACTCAACTATTAAGGCACTAGTGCATCACCACAGAATAAGTCAGATTTTGTCATCGAACTCGACTGCTCTTCGAAGCTGTTCAGCCAAGAGTAAAAGTGGCTTGATGGCAGTTTGTCGTTTGCTGGCCGCGAACCGCAGTTGGTCTTTTGGGACTTTATGCCATATTCTAACTCTCGGGACTATGGTTGCCGATCTGCTCCCTAACAAACGGGAAGCACGCTCCGTATGTTGCACACATGCCAAACATTTCACAAGAAAAGCCTTCAGCCGGACACATTCACAAAAAAACAATAAGACGCAAATTTACTGTTTTCAAGCTATTCCCTTTTGTCGGTTCGTAGTGACGTATTGATGTACAATCATGGCTAATATTCGCCTATTTATTGCACGACTTGGTTGTCCTCCATGGTAGCACTATTTCATGTTTTTTTTTTGAAGTTGCCTCCAAACAGCATAGTCAAACATATCCGGAATAAAATCCGTCTTGTACAGCTAGCATTCAAAACAGCGTTGAAATTTTGTTCAATTCAATAGCTTTGCAATTCCCTGCGCACATCTGTTCTCCCAGTGTGTTCAGCATCCTTAAACGTATTTTGAGAACATCGTGGAATGAGCAGGATTAGATGGCCTAAGAAACCTCCGTACTACCGTCTTAAAATTAGCTCTTCTGCCATAAATGAGAAGCGATTATACGCCAATCACTAATTTTGAAAATATTTTCATTATTCCATTTATGCACGGTTCTCTTAACGATAAGTTTGCAGATATCTGTGACGAAAAGATTGACATTAGTCATGAACTGATGGCAACTGGGAAATCGGCAGACATTTTTTTCTATATACAGATGGTGTCCCGAATCCACAAACCGGATCCAAACTTGATCACGTGCAAAAGAATTCAATCAGTTTAAAGCCAATTACATTTCGCAACGCGGACGCATACCTGATTGTTCCTGCTTTGCGATTGTACGAACACTTCACTTTGCGGTTTTCTGTAAAAACGGTACAATCAAACGGTCTGATTCTTTTCAACCCCGGATCGTTCGCAGTCGATTTTATTGCGTTCGAAATCAGTCAGGGACAAATCTTTGTAAATTTTGATATGGGCAGTGGTGTTCAGAGGCACGGATTACTGGGAGTTCGAGTGGACGACAATAGGTGGCACACGGTAGAGCTTATCCGGTAAGTTTTTCCCGGTCTCCGGTTTTCAGAGCGATGCATATCGGTTGCAAATCGTGACAGACTAGGCATTTGGTGCGAATACTCACGCACTTTGTTTTTTGCCAATGTTAAGGCTCCCCAACATAGCAGCATTTCTCTGATTAGCTGGTCGTTTTGAAAACAGGAGTCTCATGATCCGGAACTCGTTTGATTAGTGAATATCATTTATATATTCTAGAGGTTTGCGTTCATCGACCAAAGTTGCCTATTATTATAACGGCTTTGCAAAGGAGTAACGGAAGCAAATAAAAAAACCGTTGTTTAAACAGTTTCTACGTGCCTGCTGCAGATCATTGGATTGGATTGTTTATTTTTGAAGTCTTTTCGCTTTTGGTTGAGCCCTAAGTATCATAAACGATCTCTATGGTAGAATATTTTGAGATTTGAACGCCGAGCTCCAAGATTCCTAGGCCTCGATATATAGTTGACTGTATTTTACTCACCATCAGATTCCTAATCATAATCTGATGAGGATATCACGAATTTACTTTTGTTAATCTCTCGATCTCACTAATGTAATTCTACCGGTTCAATTTGCTTATTGTGTTAAATTCTTATTTGCAAGCGGATGCGTAAATTTACTCAAATGCAGCTGGCTATTTCAATACTCATGCAATCACACCGTCCCCGATTTTTTGCAGATCATTCGTCTGTCAGTTTGCTTTGTTTAACTTAAAAATTCCAGAGGGCAATTAAGCGTCGCCAAGCAAATCGTCCCGGGGCTGGGCTTAACATGCACGCTTGATTCACAGATTTGCAGGTGGAATAGGACTTCATCAATTCCATCTTTGGGGTTACTTGTACATCGCATGTTTTCAAATTTATGTGTGACTTACTAGATACAAGAGTTTAGCGCAAGGGGTATATTTCATCACCCCTGGGGCCCAGTGTGAGGTACGGTTACCAGCTGGTGTCAGAAGTACAAAGCCAATTTGTTTCTTCCCAATAATTCATGTGACAGTAATAATGAATCATGTTTGAGAAACAGGGCAGTCCAACAAACTCATCGGCAGTCAACTGGATGACGCACAGACCGAAGACCTGAATGGTGGCACACGAGGGAGCAGCATGATGAATCAACCAATCGCGCGAACTCGGAAACAGATAAACAGCCGTGGTTTTCGAAACACGTTCAGTGACGAACAACGCAGACGTTCGAAGTGATGATCAAAGAAAAAGCAATATGGCCGAGTGACGGAAAGCTAACGGTTAAGGAGCTCTTTTCTGTGTGTATCAATATAAACCGTTTGAGCACGACAAATAAATTGAACAATTGTATAAATCGGCCAGAGGCCACTTTAATAGTTCATACCTACTTAGGCGAGGCGAGACCGGACGAGATTCTTGGCGAATGACAGAAGACGTTGGGTTAGCGGCAGAAAAAGTGTTTATAAGACATTCACTGCTTGCGAGGAAATGGGAAGCTAGTATCTATGGGCTTGAAACTTGAATGGTGAATAATTAACTAAGGTCCTGAATGGACGGGTATGGCGAACTGCTGGACGATAAACAAGTTTCACCTTCCACCATAATGATTCGCTAATCGGGGATTTGAAATTTTGACACTTTTGTGGTTACAGAAGCTTAGCCTACTAGACCGACGCCATCCAAGGATGATAATAATAACCAAACTAAAATCACAGATACATTCTTCGTTTCTAAGCGTCGTAACTCGGACGAACTTATCTCACGTCAGTCCAGACAAAAATGATCTTTGTATGTATCGGAAGGTATTCAGGAGGTTCCGTGCAATGTGTCCAGTCTCGATTGCCTGGAGAAAAGACCAAATTGGTCTAATTGGTTCAGCCAATATTGGTTTCTTTTGAGTGATTTTTTTCGGCGCGTAAGCAAGACTGACTAACGTACTTAACGGTATGCCCATCCTCTCTGAAGCTTAGATCGTTTAATTAGTGATTACCCTATTTGATTCGGGGAAAATAATAATCCGCGTTACCGTTCCAACGCACGGTTTACTTCGGTTCCCGGTTCCGACGGTCATTTGCCGCTCATTGATCGGCGTCTGCTTTGATCTCACGCTCCCAGAAGAAATCCGAATTGGACTGCGATTATCCGCCTCCCACCAGAAACAGTCGATTGTGTGCGGTATAAATAAGACCTGGTTTTCTTTGACGGCATACCGTGGACTGTTGATAAACCGATACAATTATGCATGGGTAACGGGCTACAATTATTGTAGCGTAAATGAGTTACGACGTCGCAACCTCCAGGACCCGAATAATCACACGGATGTAAGCACATCGTCGTGTTGTGCAATCTTTCATTAAGCTTCAAATCAACCTGCTTGATGGGTGCCAAATTGGCAGTTTTAAACATATGAACGGAATATGGTCTGTGTTTACAGAATAAAATCGGGAAATTAGTTCCTATTTAGTATTTTATACTAGAAAAATTGTCGAGCTGACGGTAATTTTAAAAAACTTTGCATGCGCTTCTTGAAGAAAGACGGCAACCTCGGAAGTCCGGTTTATGAACAAATGAAATGAAAATCTTTATTGGATTTTTGATTGTATTTTTCTTTCTTCTTATCCGGGGTGCCTAAAATTGTACGAATGTTAATATTTCCAAAGAGAGTTTTCGCTGAACATTCATCGAATTACAATTATAGGAAATAGTAGAAGTGAATAAATTTAAAGCTTATGTATGAACAGGTGCGTAAAGATATTCCAACTCTCTGATAACCAAAGGAATTTCGGAATAAGCTATCAAGATAGCTAAAGTGCGACTTTTTTAGATGTCTCTACGATCACCCGCAAACAGTTTGTGTAAAAAGTGAAACTCACCTGGTCCACTACTAGCCCATACTATTGGTCTGGATCACCGAAATGAACTTTGTTCTGTTAGCCTATAATTTCCACCAGCACTTAATGAATACACACACGCAAACATGCACACATACGCACATAACACAGGGCATGATGTAACTATCAGAACTGCGAACCGATTATTTCCCTTATCGCGTATAGCTTATTATTTTTAATCCTATATGTTGGCATGAATAAGAATAATCAAAAAAACGAGCTTGTTCCTCACCGCAAATTGTCCGGTTTCCATATTTTTTGTCGAATACCTGACAAAGTGAAATTTCGGGGGCTTCTCATCTACGTAGACTAGACGGCACAGTAGATCCTTTGTTGAATTTCATTTGGTGATATCAGTTCAATTGACGGGGAAGAGACCAAGCTAGGAAAAGTGTTGTGTTGTCAGGCAGAACTTTTTTTGTCAGACAGGTGGATATCACGGTTTTCGTTAAAGACGTCAAACCAAGCAAAATTCCAATCGAATATAAATTTTGTTGCCCGCCTGCTTGAAATTGGTTGATTTTAACCCAAACTGGTAATGTAATATTAGGTTTTACCTGTCAAAAGAATTATCCAGGTGCAATTAAAATGGCGAATTACTATGCGGTACAATGCGACAGAAATCATCCGTGCCTAATTCGTGTCCGAAAAGAAGGCTGTCGGCTTGCTCTAGCCTAATTAGTCGGGCACTTACAGGTTAATCCAACTCCCTAAATTGCCAATAGTTTATATATTATTCCGCACTTTGCATTGGCAACAGCCTCCATATTTGAGCTTTCCTCAATACGGGTCACCAAAGTACATCGTGGAAGGCAAATTATTTGTTTACTTTCGCCGCATCATACTAAATCTAACATTTGTACTAAAGAAATAAATAAATGATTCGAATTTCTACTTCTAGAGCATTATTGCCGTATTTGCTTAACTACAACGGGAAAAATAGACATCGATCGCCTTCAGTACACATGCACCAGGTTGAGCCACGTTCCGCAAATGGTTTCGCACTTTGAGACATGGTTCAAACTGTCACCGGACTGTTAGCGATTAGGAGCATATTTGATCGATACAAGGCTTCGACATATCAGTGCACTGGACAAAAGGCCATTAGCCTAAAAGTACCATTGGCATTCTTTCCGCGTTGCATCCCTAACAAACTTGTTTCAGTTCTAACATTAGAATCGGTCGACCCTTTAAAAATCCGGTCGATTTGAGCCGTTCGACAAAAACATTTCTATCTTAGTGATAAGAACCCATTTCAATGAAGTATGAAAATCAAATGAGTCGTTAAACTCGTTGAATCACATTGCTTTTTTTGTTTGATTAGAATTGACGGTGAATTCACGATAAAAAGCATTGGGCAATTGTGGAAAATATTCTAAATTGGAAAAGAATCAATGCAATACGAGTTGAAACGGGCGCGACGCGTTGGAGTAGGAACGAAAATTATGCGATTTAATATTTGAAAGAATGTAACATTGGGCGGATAATTCAAAGAAATATTGTGGCAAATTGCGACAAAGAAACCTTGAAAAAAAAATGTTTATTCATAATTTCACCTGGTAAGAAATACAATAGGTGCCAGTAGTTTGTGGAGAACGATCTAGGTTTCCGGTGAATCATGGACGAGAACTGTTTGTTAAAAAGGGGCACTGTGATGCACGGTTGAGTAGCATGAGAATGCATGGGGATCTATCCCCGGATCAAGCGGTGATTGTTGGTGTAACAACTAGTTTTCATAACCTCGTTTTCTGATGCAATTGGCTTTGCTGTAATTTTCCAGACTTACAGGTATAAAAGTAAAAAACAATGTTCAAAGTGATAAATTTTTGATTCAAGAGTTATCGACTTCAGACGAGATCAGACTAGACAACATTTTTTTATTCTTCCCTAGACTCAAATCTGCTTCATTCCAATTCGATTTGTCGACGATATGTTGCGTTGCACTTCAAATGGATATGGCAGTTTTGAATTGACAAGTGAAAGGCTTGTTTTTTCTAAACAAAGATTAATTGACTTGCTTCATCTGAGGAGAATAAGACGGGTATTCGATTTTATTTCGTGCGTACTTGTGTGTGTGTGCTTGTGAAATACTCACGAGACATTTCAATTACGTAATCATCCTGGCTGTTGAGATAAATCGGTAGCCATTTCAGAAATGCATTTCCTGTGTGTGTGTGTGTGTGTGTACGACAAGTCAAATTGTGAAGGTTCTATCTGCTGAAATCACAATTCGTAACTTTGGGATGGAATATTTTGCAGTATTGAATTCATCACCTTCAGTTCATCGGTAGGTAACCGTACGGGAAACGAGACATTTAGATAGTGAACGTGTTATGGTCTATGAGGTAGTGTATTGTGGCCAAATAAATAATCGGTAGAGACCGACTGGTTAGTATCATGCTATCTGGACGCAGATGACCCTCGTCCAATTCCTGAAAGAGCTGAAAACAATGACTTTCGGTTCCCCCTGGAAATTCAACTCAGTTGCTTACGTACGAGGATAAAATGAAGCTCCTCCTTTAGACAAGATTAACAACGAAGAATTGCTTTGCTTGTGAGACACACAATTCAATGAATTGGCAATTAAAAGTGAGAATTTCTCACGCAATTGTCCCAGTATTTGAGTAAACCAATTTGTCACACACCATATAATAACCAAAAATATCGTAGGCAAACAGGGCTTCTATGTTTTTTTCCACGACGAGGTCATTTCAGATGGAAAAAATGCTAATGTCCCTACCTTGCAAAATGCTCCTTCTCGTGTCAATCCTTTACCGTAAAACCAAAGATCAAGTTTCCGCGTACCAGAACAGTTTTTCCCGCAAGCTGAAATAACTGTCGTTTTTGAGAAAGGAAAAACGAAACATGCGACCCATGTGTACCATTTCCGCTAAAATTTTGCGCAACGATTGGGACAAAATCGCCCACGTCTGCCTGATATGATGCGTGGCTAGTATTAGTAAGGAGACTTTGAAGGAGACGTGGTCTTTTCCGCGGGGCGAGGGGTAACGATGCGATCGTTGTGTAGGACAACCTATTTTGAGTAAGGGAAGCTTCGGTACCGCTTACTTCGAGGCAATTTATTGGTTTTACTCAGTCACTTATTTGCCTAATATGACATCCAAACTGAATTGGTTTCACGGTCGCTTTGAAGCATGATTAAGTTCCCCATCGCAAAACCACCCGCACAACTCGTCATAAGTCCGATTTCCCGTAACGTGGCAAAGTTTTCGCAGCTACCTCCAACTACGCCAAAATGTGAAGGCATTACATTCCATTTGACAAGATATCTTGTCCTAATTAATACTCACAGTGGTTCAATATTTCCCCACAGTGATTGACAAACACAATCAGGCAATAAACGTGATCACAGATAAGCCATATCAAGCCTCTGCTAACAATCTACTATCTTCTTGTTTTGTTATACCATAGCACAGACATGGAGAAGAATATTCTGACATTGCGTGTGGATTTCGGAATGAGAAAAAAACATTCAGCCATTGATATCAAAGTGACTCACGGTGAACGATCCAAAAACTTTAATTTTGCCGAAAAGCTCTACGTCGGTGGCGTACCGAAATCGGTGATTCTTAAATGGCGGGAAAAATTGCCCATTATTCATGGATTCCAGGTAAATGAAAATAACAGTCTAAAGCTATATTTTCGCGGCAATTTTGACTGGCAATTTTGACTGGCAATTTTGAAATTTACTTCATTTTATTTTATTCTAACCTGATTTTTCCTATAAAGCACATGTACGCGCAGGTCAGGAAATCACAGCTTGAAAAGAATTAAGTTATAATGTCTAATAAAATCATTCGTGGTCGTTCGCTCGAGAAATCTACAATAGCAGCCAAAGGTTGCAAATTCGGCAATCTTGCCAGATATGCGAATGATCAAGCGATATGCGCTCCATTAGCATGGAGCATCGAATCGGTAGGCTCCGTAAATGCGCTGATCTTAATGAAAGTCAAAAGTGTCAGATCATCACACGTCTTATAGTGAAACACATTTACCATAAACGAGGGAGGTTTAGAGTGATTTCGAGTGCACAAACGATGCACGGCATTTTAATTTTGCAATTTCAGTGAAATGTCAACTATCAAGGTGGTTGAGTGTTTTTTTCAAACAACACTGGCTGGGCATCCATGTATTCGAATAGTCATAGTCACAGCTCTATCACTAAGGCATTTGTACACGCTGATCTCTGTCCGAAATATTGTTATTTGCCTGCATTCACAAATTCGATCGGGTAGTAAATTGTTATTCCCTACGAAAATTGAGTACGGTAGTGGAAATTACAGCCTCAACGATTTAATCACCAAGGACACTGACATCCGTTTCTAAATCATAGACCTGTATTTAAGGTGTTTCACTGATTGCATCCTCAGAACACACGAAGTGAAGGCCCTTTAGAGTGTTTCGGGATATTGCCGAGTTATCTTCACTCATCCAAAGTAATACCTTCTTATTTCATGAAATATCATGGAATTTGCCACTTTATTCAAGAAATAATTTGGACAATGAACTGCCTCATGAATTAGAAATGACGAAGGTTGTGGTCTCAGTTAAATAGATAGACAGACAGACAGGCAGACAGATATATAGGCAGATAGATAGATAGATAGATAGATAGATAGACAGATAGATAGATAGACAGATAGATTGATAGATAGATAGATAGATAGATAGACAGATTGATTGATTGATAGATAGATAGATAGATAGATAGATAGATAGATAGATAGATAGATAGATAGATAGATAGATAGACAGATAGACTAGATAAGACAGAATTGAATTGAAATTGATTTGGATAGATAGATAGATAGATAGATAAAGACAGATTGGGATTGATTGATCAGATAGAGAGATAGATAGATAGATAAAATTGATTAATAGATATGATAAGAGAGAATAGAAATCAAGATAGAATAGAAGATAAAGATAGAAAATAGATAGATAACGATAGACAGATAGAATATAAGATAGATATAATACGATAGATAGATAGATAGATAGATAAGATAGAGATAGATAAGAGTAGAATAGATAAGACAAGATTGATTGATTGAATAGATAGAACAGATAGATAGATATGAATATAGAATAGATAGAATAGATAGATAGAGTAAAGATAATAGAGATAGATAGATAGCATAGATGGCCAGATAATAGATAGATAATTGATGAATAGATAGATAAGATAGAATAGATAGAATAGATAGAGATCCCCCCAACCAAGAAAAAAAAAAAAAAAAAAATATGACTGATGAATAGATTAGATGAGAATAGATAAATTGATTGATTGATAGATAGAAGATAGATAGATAGATAGATAGAACCAATTGATTGATTGATAGATAGATAGATAGATAGATAGATAGATAGATTGATTAATAGATAGATAGATAGATAGATAGATAGATAGATAGATAGATAGATAGATATATAGACAGATAGATATATAGATAGATTGATAGATTGATAGATAGATAAGCAGGCAGCCAGAAAGAGAGACCGGCAAATAGGTCAATTGACTGATTGAGTGAGTGAGTGAGTGAGTGATCATTCATTCTTCTGTCCCTTCCAGTTTTTATACCTTTGAGAAATCCTAAATGACGTCTCGAAGTTCACCATTTTGGCAAGTTAACTGAACAAACCCAAAGTGCAACCTGTTATATTTTCGTTGTGTTAAAAACTGGCTTGTTATGGCAAGTATCAAATAGGTTGCGGAATCATATCACTTCAATGAACTAACCCTTCAAAAGTTTCTCATATTTAACCCGGTAAAATGATGCGAATGTTATGCTCTCGATTCTGACCGGGATTGCAGAAATCCCTGTTTGACAGATTTTATCTACCAATTCTGAACAAACCGTTAATGCTCGCAATGAACACAAATAAGCTTCTCAGGTTGAGCAAATTAAAAGTGAGAATCTTGCTTCTGCCGTGACGATGACGACTTAAATATGAATAAGTTAAGATCGTTGTATGGGCATAAAATCCTACTGGTACTTGTCCATTTGTGCTGCATGCCTAGGCACACGTTGAAACCGGGTCGTTTGCAAATATGATATGATCACACCAGTTCGAAGGTTGGCATTAAAATACACGGTGTGGGTATTTAATAAGATTTTTATTTTTGTTTGCTGCCGTTGGTTACCAGTTGCAAGAATGATAAATAAATTTATCGGCATTTGTTACTTTTTGCTATTTTATATTTTTGCCGCAATATTTCAATTTTTCCTTAGTTGCGCAGATGCTTCTTATTTGGTGATCACTTTCATCCGTTTTTTAGAACCGGAGAGGGTCTCCACCCGATATAGGCAACTGATCATATGGATCACGTCTCAGTCAATTATTCTAAGTTTATCCGGCCGTTTTCGTTTTTTTCTTGAGGGATGATGGAAACACGTTTTTTCTACTTGTTTTCAGGATAGGAAACTTACTTGTTTGTGGTTCTTGCGAATGAAGTATTTGTGACTCTGTTGAAATATTGAGTTGTTTTCATTGGGAAAAACAATATATGTTCCGTTGCTTCTAGGGCTGTCTTGCCAACCTTTCGGTAAACAACCAGCCCTCTAGGGATCTGCTGAACGAAGCTGCACAGACGTCTCACAACCAAACGAACCCGAATTACGTATCCATGGAAGATGTTGTCTCTGGTTGCCTAGATCGTCCCACAGGTGCTCCACGGTGTCCATTGCAGACTAGCGGTCAACTTCTCGGTGGGCCCGAATTAGACGGTGTTTCCGCACGATTTGTAAACAACGCGTATTGTTTGAACGATGGAATTTGCTTGTTGATGTGGTCAACCTTGAAATGCTCGTGTGAACTCACGTCGTTTCAGGGATCACGTTGTTCAAAAAGTGAGTTGGCTTCTTTTCCATGTGACCTCGAATCTCTCGTCAACACAACTGTGAAACGCATTTTTCATTTGTGTCCTGCAGTTTTTTTGTAAAATTAGACAGCTTAAGAGTTTCACCTTTTTATTTCATTTACTTTGGAAGTACTTATGAACCTTTGCGTAAGATAATCTTCCTATCTTCGATTTTGTCGTTGCGCTACTTACACAAAATGCGTGTTCAACCACCGAAAATGGAGCGACAATCGTATCACAAAGCTTAAAAAACATTCCCGAAAGGAACTTCCGTTTTTAAACTGATATGATTTGTGAGTTCATTAATAAAGGGAAAAAAGAAAAAGTAAGGAGTGAAGAATCAAAGTCTACTTAAATTGTATCTGCTCAAACCCTAAAGAACAACTATGTCAAATCAAAATTTCCATTTCTTGTTCCTCGAAAGGACTTAAAACTCTGAACTGAATTTCCAAACCAATCCCGAAAATCTTTCAAACATTAGCCTTTTGGAAGCGGATCCAAAACTGACACCAATTAATCCCAGGTATCAGGAGTAAATTAGATTAAAAATCCTTCATTTTACTATTCCAAACAAGCTAAATGCGTCCAGCCAGTTTATATCGAAATGTAAAAGCCAAATATGGAAGTTAATTAGAAAGGAAAGTAAGCATTTATGTTTGCTTTATGTTTGTTTGTCTGTGTGTTTGTAATCAGATGTGACCATCATTGGCACATTATGCAACTTACCTGATTGAACCGTAATTTTTAGAAATGTAAGTCAGTGCACTACTCTGGGTTGAAATTTCCTTGATTGGTGTTTTAGTGAAATGACTTCCATTATGGATTACACGTTCGGTTTCATTGCGTTGCACTCAAGCCATTAGATCACAATACTGCATATGTATTTATAGAGTTTACCTTACTAACCCAACCTCGAAATTTTTCTAGTTCGCTATTGTGCATAGGCTTGAGTACAAATCATTGAAACTAACCAATGTTTGTAAACTTGTATTATTTCAGTGTGTGGGAGTTTTCGAACAGTAGCCATTTTCGAGACTCTTCCCAAGAGTGAAGTTATCTGCTGTCGCCCATGCGGTGATAACTATGTGGGTCTAAGAGATGATTGACAGTAAAATGTGCGATCGTTTCTCAAGCCTGTTTTATGCCGATAAGCTTGCCGTGCCCATTGATTAGTTCGAGTGGAGTGGAGGATCTTCCAACCCTTGAGCACTACTTGTTACGAAAATGCCGGTTTCCTCATTTCTGCTGTATCTCACTGAACGAATACTACTGAAGTAGAGTTCCTTAAGTAACACAGAAACGACAATAGCTTCTGATCACTGTGAATGTGAGAAAGCTGAGAAATGATGTTATATCACCTGCTTTGTTTGAATGTACAAGTAAACTGGTGAAGTAATCTGTCCGACTAAAGATCCTCGCAGTGACACTCAAATTCGTGTACACTGCATTTGATTTAGTGAAACTTGGTGGAGTTTACGTCACTCAACTTTCGGCCCATCTCTTCCCGCAGGGCGCATGTACACAAGCGACTGCCAGAAAAGAGCGATCAGTGATCACAAGCTACCGTTACAGAAAGACTTGTCCCAAACATTATGCTTGTAGAGAGGTGACGGGAAGAAATCAAGTGCCTCCACTTCAGAATTAGGTCTAGCATATTTGATTCATGATGGAAGTTATTTGACAAATATTGATTTCTGGCTCATTGGAAACCTGCAATATCAAACAATTCCAAATGCGAAGGGGGAAAATCCGGCGAACGTGAATTGGTGAAACTGTCACGGTACCAAAGTAGAATGACAGAAACATACATGTGAACGTGCTGTTGTATTCGTCAACTACTGGTGTTATACACCAGTCTGGCTGAGATCTTATGAGACATGAGGCCTTTTGAAGTATTCAGGCCATAGTTATTAGCACCGAATTTAACTTTTTCATCACATGGTAATTCATAATTCCAGTGCACGATGACAAACTTTTACAGTTTGTACATCTGTTTGATAGTTATCATGAGGCGGATGTTTGACCACTTTATCTGACCTGTCTTGTTACAAAATAAAGGGATTGTGACCATTTATATAAAGCACTAATTAAAAAACGAACAATTTAAAGTAAATTCTGTAGGTTAGGAGTTTAACGTCGCACTCTGGGATTCTAGCATCAGAGTTTAAAAGTTTGAGGCCCCAGTTTGCGGGCCATTCTCAGCAGCCGCAGGTCACAATTTATGATTTACGTGCCCTAGTTTGGGAACCACGGGAACATGTCAGTTGGTTCATTCACTAGCCAATAAAAATGTAAATATCTCTAAGCAATATGACCAGTCAATTTTTTCAGCGAAAAGCAGCGATTTAGCAGTCATCCGCAAAAAAATTGGCAAATTTGCACCAACTTGAACTGTTATGAAAATAACACTGTCCGCATTTTGTGCATGGTTTTACAGTTAAACTCACTGTCGGGATGTTTGACAACTTGGCAAGTGAGGAGAACCGTTTGTTGTCCAAAAAGACATCAGATGAGTATCCACGTACATTATTACTCACAACGAATAGCTTATAGTAATCTATGCAAAATCATGTGTTCAGGAAACCGGTAACGTAGCCCACATGAATGCAACACCATTTAATTGAAGCTCTGACCAAGAATCGATTAAATTTATGTACCAAGGGCTACGATCCCATGTCCTGTTCACTGAAACCTGACCAGCATATGATTAGAATTAGTCCATTTGCATTCGACCTGAAGGGCTTGCAATACTGGGTATTAAAAAGCAAATTTCACCCTACTTGGTATCAAAAATTGTCTGTTTAAATTTCCACATGAATAAACATACTTCGACTCTCGCTAAACCCGTAAACAGTTACTTCTTTACGAAAGGGTTCCCTGAATTCCAGGTCCATCTGGGAAATATCTCTTTAGACCGATTACTCAAGACTAATTCGATTTTTAACCTCAAGATGACTAAACAAATATACAAAGCTATGGCCCTTGAACTAGGCATGTCAGCTCCGGCGGTGGTCAAGTAGTCAAAATCGCGACGTCTTATCCTGAATGCTGTCAGTTCGATCCTTCCCCCGTCGGCCAACTTCCCCATGTGACCGCCTTTGATTAGCCGCGAACCCCTTCCTTAATATGACATACTTCGTGACTGCAATAATGAAGGAAATTTGGAAAAAAATAGAAGGGCGACGAAAAATGCTTTGTCATGTTATCAGCATAGTAGAGAAACCTGATTCGTTAGCGTTTTGAATCTGAAAATATAAAGTCGGTCTCGGGAGGCTTCTCTCACACTGACAACTTAGTTTTTCCCCATTTCGTCCGCCAACAGCAGTCGTATGTACCCTCACAACTCCAATGTCTCAGTTCATAATCAATGCACCACATTTTTTCTTTTCAATAATATTGTTTTGCAACACCCTGCCCATGGATTACATTCACTATAGTATGGTAATACCGAACACCATACCAAAGCACTTGACTATGACAAGCGCTTCACGAGGAAGAAACGGCACATATCCGACGGCGTTGGTAACGGTAATATGTTGCTAGTGATTTATTTACTTAGCTGACTAGTTCGCAATACTTCTGATCAATTACTGGATGAGAAAAATCGTGGATCGGCAGAAGTATTCGCAACTTAGCAACAGGCACTGGCTGAGCAAGGATTTTCCAGTGAACCTCGAGTACAAAGTTGATTATTGTATTTCTCTCAAATTCTCCCAAACCTCATCAGCATCTGAAGGAACATTGTTATTTTGGGGACATTTAGCTAAATTGGGCACGGGCTGATTGGAATGTCCAAATTTCATCTGATCACTATGATGATCACACGCATAGGCGAATCGACAGCCTCCAGAATGGGGTATGTTTGCCTACAAAGGACCCTGAGTATTAATCTTAATGGTGGACATAATTCATTGCCACGGTAAAATGTCAATTTCACAGACTGTAAAACAATGGATGCAACCCAAAAGGTCTATCTTTGAAAAGTTTGAATAATCTGCCGTTTGTAGTGGAATGACGAAATTTACGATGTTGAAATGAGCAGTCGTGGACATGTCTGTCAAGTACGTGGGAAGTGGAACACATAGGTATTGATAGTTTTAAGGGAATTTGCCACTTGTCCACTGTAATGAAAATGCCTAGAGGGAGTACACATTTGTCTGCAACTTATACTCTTAAACTATATAAATAACACATCCGCAGTGAACTGAGTCCACGTTTCAGTCCTTAGAATCGGACCACATACTCTCTGCTGACTAACTCTTTCAGTACAAACAAAGTGAATTCTGGCGTTAGAACCGCAGCGAGCAGTACTTCTAAACCAGATACAATAACACCCAAGATGCAATATTTTTCCAAGAGTGAGCATCAGTAGTTTGTGTGGATCATCCATTAAGCTTCGTTAAACCCTGGTCATAAGGTCCATTCTGATAAACTGGTGTGAAATTTGTGGACATAACCTCGGCAATTTTTTGCAGTCCAGCATTTATCACCATCTTTGATAGGTCACTAACAAGTGAATCTGATCAGTAAATTCATCTCATTGACTAAATGGCTGAAATGCGAAAACTTCGTGGCCGGTTGGTATTGTTATTGGAATTTCAGATCTGTTCACGTAAAAATCAGGGAACCGCGATTCATGGAATGTAAGATAGGTGAAAAATATATTTTTGCACATGCCTCATTGAGTGTTGAAAAGTGAACCAGGAGACACTCATGGGAACCATTCGGTGAAGTGAATCGAACAACTTGGCAACTAAAATATCCTAGTAATTTCTCAGTTACGTACCATGGAACTGCACTGCATCAGATAAGGCAGTCCGGTACTGAGATTTGCTGGCCACATGCGTTCGCAAAACAAATGAAAGTATCCCAAGTGGGACGAACTTTCCCGTAGAAAATGAAGATATTACCAAAATCCTTACTACATCTGGCTACTTGGACGTTTGCAGGAATAAGATATGTAATGCGCGCACGGTCTGGCCACTAATTTCGGATTATGAATCTAGTCTACTATGTGTGCAACTTAAACGTATCCCGTCGTATTACTTACCTAAGCAGTCCGCTACATTAGGTGTGAAGAACATGCCATTTTTTTAAAAATAGATGATCACGATTGTGCCAAATTCCAAGTGACAACATTCGACGCACAAAATTGACAAGTCGTCCAAATTTCGATTCAACAGATATGATTGTTTGTCATCGTATCGAGTTAAGTCAAATCAGTTTTTGTTTTATGCTTGCTGACTAACGATTCATCAACATTTAACCCATATGGGTTAATATAAAATCGAACTAACACCAATGAGACTGTGCACTCTAGAAAAACAAATACATGTTCAGTTGCGTAAACAAATCAGCGGGTCTGTAGAGAGTTTCGTTAAATCGACAAGCGGTCAAGCGAGATCTGATAAAGACGATTGCAGGATGAAAGACTCTAAAATTGGCCAGGTACCTTAGTTGTAAAAACATTGGTGAGAGTTTGAAATTTTTCCAAGATTACGAATAATACACTTAACAGTGCCTGTCCATTGTAACCTTCATAAATGTAATTCGAGATATATTTCAAGATTTGTTAGCCTATGGGACCATTTTTTTTCTAAAAGCCAGGAAAAACCAACGACAGAATAGCACAAACACTGAGGGAAATACATCGAGCTGCTAATTTGCAAATGCCCATTTGACGGCAGCCGGGAGTAATTTTACCACGCGGGCGGAAAAGTAAGGCTGCTTCCAAAATTCAAGAAGCTTCGCCTCAAGGTGAGTTACCCATGAGAAACCGCTTGAGACTATGACATCGCGGTACTTCGACCATTGGTGACGGTGATTTATATTCATCGTGGATGAAACTATGTGTGCACCCTTTACACGGTTTTTCATGGATAGCAAAAAAGTGCCTATTTATATTCAGGCGTATTCCGTGGAATAGGGAAAACGAAAGACCAGTTACCAAAGTGACTTAAATTGTTTCTAGTTATGATAGGCTTCTTGGGATGGTGTGATCCGATTTTCAATACTGGATAATTAGACTACTTACAAATAATAAACATGGATGAATGGATGGTGTTTAACGTGCGAGATAGGTCAAAGTGGTGAGAACACTGCCTTTTGTGGGACCCCGGTTAGATGTGAATATATCTTAACCTGGTACTATACCAAGTATTGTGGGTCCGTGCGGCTTTCAAGGCTTAAGCTACAGACTTTCGGCTTTACGTTACAGGTTGGTGAATCAAGATTGTCACTAGTATTTCCGTATGCTAAAGATATTTTTTCACGAATTTCTTCTCGCTAGCCAAACCCAAAGTTATCGCATGGACCGGATAGGCCCGTGCACCAAGTATGCAGCTTAAACAGCATTTGGATGGTTGTTTGGGGTGTGTTTACGAGAGAACCTATCACTGTCCGTCATTTGGACCAGTAAGTCGATATTTCGAGGGCCTGAGCAATATCCGTACAAAGTCGTGCCTATAGTCATCTGGGCGGGCAAGTGCAATTTTACCATTTCGGGGGGCACCTACTAAAAAGTAGCGGTCTACAAAAAGTCACGTATCCACACCATCGAACATCCTTTTGTTCCAATTAGGCCATTTTGATCATATACAGAATTCGGATCGTTTTAGAAAGGTCGTTCGATTACCGTTTGGATCATGCTCATTCAAACAGAGAAATTTCAGTGCATTTGTTAAGGGACACTAACATTTTACTAGTTGGAGTGTTATGACTTCCAGTCCGTTGAACGGCACCCGGAAGAAAATCAATTTGCCGAATGGCAGCAGCGCGGAAGGAATTTGGCAGACTTTTGCAATTTCTAGCCTCTTCAGCGACAAAATTTCGTTCGCGAGAGCAGCACCTGTGTTGTATAGAAAATTAAAAGATATATTCCGTGTTTTGCTCCTTCGCCCGGGTAAATTAAAAACAACTGTCACGTCGCGTAGGTCCAAATCGGAAACGAACGCAGCTGGAATGGTTTGGTTTCTTAAAGTGCACACTACATGATTTATTTTCCATAACTGGCTGTCGTCAATGACAACGACAAACTTAACAGAGCAATCTTGGTTAGCATAGGCGGGATCTGCTGCTCAAGTGATAGCATACACGAATTCCATTTGGAATGCCCGGGTTCAAACCCTGGGTGCGTTGGAGGATATGCACCACTGGTGAGCTCAAATAAGAACCAAACTCAAATCCCAAGCTTCCCGTATTTAAAGTTGACCGAATGATTTGAAGATTTTGTGTGAAAGTGGAATTTGACGGCCAATTCTATGCACTGATCCTAAGTAATTTTGAGCTTCATATAAACACCAGATGGAAGCTAAGTTTAAATAAATGTTAAGCCTTTGATTTAGTCTTGTCAGTCACCTGTTTTAGGCAATTAAACTGCATCAGTTAAATAGATTAAACGAAGCGATGTGTAATGTATGAAGACGAGTTTAAATGCAATGCAGAGGAGTCACTTGGGCCAATATTTCCCGAGCCTACATAAATAAATAATCAGTTCACCTCGGATTCACTTGGTCTCATGATGTATGCTTCGCCTTCTTCATTTCATCAATAAATCCATTGTGATTGCTCCCGATTTCTCTAGGTCATACACTCTACCATAAATGCAGGCTGAATTTTACAGTGGACTAATTTTCGGAAGTCTAGATTAACCCTCCTGATAGATGGAAACCTTAGCTTTCAGACAGCTCTTGTTCTATTAAAAGATAACTAGAGCTTCCTATGTAGATTATTCGACGGGTGATTGAGTTTTATTCACAAATTAGGGCCCACTTTCTCTCTTGATAGTAGTTGGACCAAGCTACTTCGGAGTAGGCTTTGACTACTTGATTTATTATCCCTGTCTGGATAGCACAGTATGCCCAGCATTTCTCCACATTTAGTTCCATTTCCTTAGTAAACTGTGTTGAACAAATTTTACTTGTTTGAACGATTGCACAAAAGCGGTATTCAAATAATGTGACTAAATCACGTTGGGAATCCATAGAGCAGTAGTCACAAACGGTTTTCTTGCATAAGACCGAAGTTCGAACGCTGGGTGCGGTCATGTGTAAATAAATATAAATATAACACTGGCAAGTGCGAAACTTAACTCTGGAGCTTCAGGAATGGAGGGTTGACCGGATGATATCAGGTTGGTGCACTAAAATTGTAGCCCGCAAAATGTCAGCCAAGAAAATTGCACAACTTTTTCACAATAGTGGAGCTGTTGGCACTTGTGAGATAAAGCGCGTTGACCCTGGACGAAAAGCATTACTGTCTATTCCAATTGAAGGAAATAATACTAAACAACCAGGATGCCCAGTAATCATGTTTTTCATTTGATTGGCTAATGATTCCGTAAGTTTTATTTCTGCTGCCTGGAGTTGCTTCGATTACTTCTCCACTTGAGCTGATGTGGCAGTTAAGGTAAGGAATATTAGCAAACATATTGAAGATAGTTTATTTGCTTTAATCAATCAAATTGTTCAACATTTCGAAAACAAACTGAAAAGTATTTGTTCACAAATCTCATTTGATCATTTCATTCACTGTTCACCAACATTGGTCGGATTCGCTTTAAAAAAATGAGGCATTTTGAGGAACTGCTTTTGAAATTTTTCAAACAAGCATTCAATCAAATTAACCATAATAAGTACAGCACACGAACAGCAAAATAACCCTGAATACTTCTACTAATAAATTAAAATGAACAAATTATCCGGTGTTTGTTTTACACTGACCAAGACCAATTCATACCCACGATACTTCCTGGCGATTGCGGACAGGGTGTGTTTCTCCAGGAGACAGACCATCTTGCGGAGAGCAGTCATTTCGATTTATCATTAGAAACCTCGGTAAGTTGCCTAAATCATGTCGAGCACCGTGTTGGTTTGGCAAAACTGCACAAAATTAAAATCGCGGTACATTACACAAAGCCTACAACCCATCGGCTATTTTATTGTGATCTCACTAGGAGCGTCTGTGGACTCGCAGTTTTTGACCAAGTTACGCTTTGTTTTCCTCTTGCTTGTATACTTTAGCTGCTGCAACGCAAAGATTTGGAGTTCGTGTGCCACTCCACGAGTCAACGTCCCAATCATCATCAATCACCAAAAACAGCGATTCGAACGGGCGGATAGAGAGCATCGGTTACTTGCGGCTAAGCTACACGGATTCCGTGAGAAATACTCATCAAGAAGAATTTGTTATGGGCATCCAAACGACCAAGAAAATGTCCACAATCCATAATTCATTTGAAGAAACGAAACTGCATGTTATCCAAACCCTAATGCTTGTGACAAATAGCGCTCAAACCGGTGACTATTTACATCTTTATCTGGTACGTGAAAGGAACGGATGAACCGACTGGGTTAATATTCATGATTTGAATGTTTGTACTGATTTCCAAATAATTTCTCCCTGCCGCTAGATTTTTATTATCGTTCAAGTTGGCATTGGACGAAAAGATCTCATCATTTTGTTTGCTTCTTATTTCTAATAAAATAATTAGACAGAATAATTTTACTCCATTGGAAGGAAATGTTCAAACGGTCATACGATCGATGAGCTGTCAGTATTCTGTGACAATGTTTCCAAAGGAGGAAGGTTGCACGTGCGCTTTATTTACTGTCTATACTAGCTTGTAATTAAAAAAAGCAAACATCTTTATATTACATATAATTAGCGTCTGTTTCGGAGCCACAATACCGTTTTTGCTTGTACTGCCGCTAGTAATATTTAAGTGAAAACTTGGTTATGCTAATTCATACCGAATTGGAATTTGTCACCAGAATCCATTTCCTATCACTAGATGTTTTATGGAAGGTTGCCTTGCAGAGTTTATGAAGGAACCTCAACCATAATCCGTTATTTTCTCAGCTTGGTCAGAGTGTGGACGTCTTGAGGCCCATGTTGTCTACCCGGCCTGAGCGCCTGTCGAAATACCCCCAAATGTCCGGCGTCTGATAAAGATTTCACTAAGGAAATTCTAAGCACTGCTTTCACATGACGGATACATTCCAACTAAAATACGAGGACGAACTCAAGCGCTCAGCACCTTCCATTAGTTTGGCAGATCTTTGGTATTCTGTGTAGAGGAGCTGGACAAACTCTGATTCTCAACCAAATTAGCGTGCACCGTTAACGAGAGTGTGCTTACCGATATCTGTAGATATGGGATGCACTGGACACTGAGGAACGCTGCACTCATCTCAAGAGGGTACGGACTAAGCAATTGGTTAACGGCCTCCATTGGGTCGCGTGACACTCCGATCCTCCTACGGCCTTAAGGGTTAGACCATTTGGTCAAAGGCTCAAGCTGAGGCCTCCTAAGTCAACTCTTTGCTTCCGTTTGATCAACCACGTACCACCGACCCCACAGATGAATCACGGATCCCAAAAGCTAACAGACCACGAGCAGATGGAGAATGAAAACTAGCATGTGTAATACATTTTGCGCATTGTTTCTCTTCTTTCTTGTGTCTTTAATTGCAAATTTACTGCTGAACCTGCAGAAAATGGGTAACATTCACATCCCGAAACCTTTTAGTAAAATGTAACATCATTTTGCCTCTGTAATAGAAAACTTACATAACAAATTGAAAAAAATTGCTATCATTTCTGAAGGCGGCAAATTTTCAGGGATTTTAATGCTTTTAATCTAGAGTAATCGTATGAAAGCGAATGACTCTGCCTGATCTGTTGAGATGTCTGCTACAAAGCCCTGGAAGCACTGTCACTTACGGTCAAGGAAACTAATAATCAAAGTAAACATTGGAATAACTGAGTTTTCAGGTTTGAGAATTTTTCCTAGCTTTACCAAAACTAGTTTCCTGGGGATTTCCGCAATCGCTCATATTTCATGAGCTTAAACACATTAGGCAAACGATCGATTGAGATACAGCGGTCAGTATCTTGGCACTTCATCCCGAAATTCACGGTTTGAAATCTTTCCAGCTCCAGTGAACCATCCCATTGATGGTGTAAGTGAATAGTGAACTGTAAAATATAGTAGAAGAAAACTGTATTCTGTGTAACTTTGATGATATTTTTACATTTGCCAGCGAATTTCTTCAAACAAACAAAAGAACCATTCTATTCCAAAATTTTTCCTACCTTCTGTCTGTCTAGATAACTTAGCTTGCATTAGCAAACTTAGGGACTAGAGTGAACCCGCTGCTCAGATTAGAAATTTCTTCTTATTTTTTTACTCGATGCCATCTAAACACCTCATGATGAATAAACATCACTTTGATCCCTTGCATTATGGTTTCTTTTCGATCGATGAGCAATCTGGGTTGGTTCACTGGGACTGCGATTTTGGCGGTGGTTTGGTACGGTTGATCAATCGGGAAGTACGTGTAAACGATGGATTTTATCATCGAATTCGGGGATTTCGTCGTGATTTTCGTTTGGTTTTAGAAGTGGATCGATTGCAAATCTCCCAACAGCTCACAGGTAATTTGCATTTTCCCTGTCGCGCAAACATGCTATTTGTCAATCTGGATGCCGATTTTGTTTGTAGGTGAATTGGTGCGCAAGAACTAGGTCTGTTCTTGACAATTGGGCAGGATCTTTCAAGTACATGTTCCCTTTATACCTGTGTCGTGAATTACACGACGTCAAACTCATCCCACGCAGAATAGTGTTTTTAAATGTGAATGTTATTAACACAGCGTTGTCGGTAGATAAAATGCGCCAACATTTCCACCACCTTGGAAATTACCACTGAGCACATTGAGAAAACAAATTGGCGAACAAGCTCGTTTTCAGTGATTCGTACTCATGCCATTACATCACTATATATATCATGACAAAATATTTTCACTATTGGAAGGATTGGATTAGTCATTCACAAATATGGGTGGGGAAGGGATTTGTAGTGTTAATTATTTTGTTGTCTAGGGTTTGTATTGGGACGGGGGTGGGCCAAGGGAGTTGAAGCGCAACCACAAATTACTTTTGATGACAAAGTGGAGGATTGTGAAGACCGGTTGCGACGGCTTCCGCAGTGATCAAGAGGCGACACTTTGCCAACCTGGATTGTTGACCTC
>LUCM01001348.1:324743-374068 GCA_008360955.1 Fasciolopsis buskii
TGAGCCGTCTTCTCGACGACTTAGTCGTACATCTAAGAAAGCTATTTCACTGTTCAGTTCCATCTCTGTTGTGAATTTCAAATTTGTGTGAGCCGAGTTGAACAAATTCAACAGTTGTTTAGTTTTCGTCGAGGGGTTGAGTACACAGAAAATATCATCCACATAACGCTTGTATAGGTAGAGCGATTGTATTGACGACTCGAGTGGTCCACGTTCCAGCTTTGACATGAAAATGTCAGCTAGCAGCGGACCGAGTGGGAATCCCATCGCTACGCCGTCCTTTTGACGGTAAATTTGATTATTGAATTTAAATTGGACGTTGTAGGTACAAAAGAACAATAGTTGTTTCAAGTCTGCTATCGGAAGGCTTGTCGCTAAGCCATTGTTCTCGATGTAGTCACAGAGGTATTCAATTGTCTCCGTGATCGGAACGTTAGTAAAAAGGGCGGTGACGTCTAAAGAAAGCATCCTTCGTCCCTTCATATTTAGTTCTTTCACGGAATCGATAAGCTCAAATGTGTCTTTGAGACTATGTTTTGCTACCTTCTGTCTAACGGGTTCCAGCAACGTAGCTAACCATTTTGCCACAGCATTGTACGGCGAATTGCACATGTCGAGAATAGGCCTCAGAGGTACTCCATTTTTAAGCAATCCAATCCTTCCTATAGTAAAAATATTTTGTCACGATATATATATATATATAGTGATGTAATGACACTTCCACCACCGTCGGCAGTCTTTCTCAAGTCAAGGATTGTAAAACTTGCCTTGCGTAATTCACGACGAATAGGTATCACGTGAGCATCACTGTTTGGTTCTTTAGCAGCTAGTGATAACTAATGGGGCGATTCTTTAGTTACCAAGATCTGTTTTATCGCAAAAATTAAACACCAACTAATTGTTCGGTAATCTCTAAGCTACTATGCTAACTACCTCGAATCTGTCGAGTAACCTGGATTTACGCTAGATTTATTCATTCGCCAAACGGTCAGTTTTGATGATGCAGGGTTGTAAATACTTTAAAAACCGCATCAGCGATATTGGTATGGGGTGGTCACGTCAGAATTATCATATCCAGGTCCTGAGAACTTTTCAGTAGCCATATAGGAGACACATTCAATGATATGGTTATCTAGTCCCAAAGGCTAAAATTTGCACGAGACAGACCTGTTCTGATCTTCTTGTGGACTGGCCAGTTAGTTTTCAAAAGTATCTTATATCTCCCGACGCTAGGCTTGCAGTTTGGCGCTGTTAGTAAGGGTAACCTCAGTTCGCAGCATTGACATAGTTGTGCAGCTTCGTTCAGTGGAACGTTTTGTAGTCCAAGTCGCAGGGTCACATCGTTCAGCGTTAAAGAGAAAGGCAAACACCACTGGACGTTGCCTTTCTCAGCGAGTTACACATTGCCATATGAATAATGGACAGGCAAGGTGAGCAGGGAGGGGCCTGTAAAAGCGGAAATGGAAACGAAAGCAGTGGAAGAAGACACATGAAACGTAGTACAGCCCTTAGAATGCATATTTTTCAATCATTTCAGTTTGAGGAAATATGAAGACGCGTCCACTATTGTTTAGGGTTCACGCCTGTATCCTCCAAGGCTCCTGACGAGTGGTTGACAGGTGATTTTGATGGGAATTTGAGAAACCTACGTTCCCAAGGTCCGACGTACATTTACTCTTTCCTTGCTGTCACGTAATAAGCCAGCCTCCAGGTGCGTTCTGCTGAGACATGGTAAGGTAGAATAGTGCTTGTCATAAGCAGCATAGGACTCTGCCAACGGTCTACTGAGCTTGATAAGCAGTGTTGCAATATTTTCTGAAGGTGTACTAAATACTAGGTTTCTAAGCACCACATTACTCACTAAGTCAAACCATCTAGTCCTGTGCTTACTGCCCAGACATCAAAGACCAAAAACCCCTGAGCGATGAATATCTTCAACAGGCAAACTCTGGTTCACAACCGCACAACATTGCAGTACAGTAGAAAAGACATTTCTGTCTCAACGAAATATCTGAATGACGCAACAAGTGCTTCATTCCAGTGTACGCCGATTGAGGCTAACATGTATGCGTGCCCACTTCCATTATCGGTGTTACAAGTCTGTCAAACAGCTGTCAAAGAAGGTGAAACGATCTACGAGGATTATATCCTCCCATCGATCATCAAATACAGAACCACTGTCTTCCAGTCCTGCAAAATTAATTTACACCTAAATGGTGCAGGCCTCATGTCAAATTGATCTACAGCTATTGCCAGACCCTCTCGTTCAATTTGCACGAGTTCCACAGATTCGTTCAAGCATAAGAGGAAGTCTACGTGCTATGGGTAGCACAGTTTTTCCATTTGTCAGCTTAGTGCCTACATGCTGGAAACCAAATAAAACACCAGCTATTACTTACTCGCGGATGAAATCAAACAGGAACGGAGAGATGAGACACCCTTGTCGAACAATGATAGTCGTTTCTAATAACCTTGCTAGTTCACCATGTGTCCTTGCGTGACTATAAGTCTGCGAGCGTAATGTCCGTGAGCGACTCACGAACTTCGCTCGCGTGCACTTTCGGCGAAGAGGACTGAGAGAGTCAAAGTCAGCCTTCAGGTCTAGAAAAACCAGGACCATCGAACAGTGGGGTGTGCTACTCTCTTCTGACAACTGACGATGTGAAAAATCTTGTCGATGCAACTTCGCTTCGGGCAAAAACGGCACACTTTTCGAGGGCTATGCTCTCGCGCGTTGGTGTCTGGTGACAAAACAATTGTCGAAGTTGGAACGTTAGTATTTAATAAAAAATAAAATACAAGAGTTATTGCTTGTCCCTTCCTTGAATACGCGTATGATCAGTGATTTACTCCAAGCTAGTGGAATTAAAATTATTTTCTGAATTACAATACCGAGCTTCACTGATCAAAATCAGCATGAGAGCAACCAACTGATCTGTCAGGACGAATAAAATATGCATCTAAGAAGTAGCATTGTACAGTTCCATCTATATATCGCTCACTCGAAGTGCAATCGACTACTAGATTACTTCTGCCAGCGATTGGCCAAAAGGGTTAGTATTCATTAGACTCAAACATGACAGCACTGGTAAAATATTCATTCTAAACATCGGTCACAGGTGAAACCTAATCTTGTTCGTTAATGTTAAAATCATTTTATTTCCGATAAACTATTGCAGTTTTTTGGTTCCTCCTTTAGATACCCCGGTCAACAAGGCTATGCGAAATGTAACAAATAGGTACCAAAATGCAAGTATATAATTCCACTCCATTTGATGGATAGATGACTTCCTTTTTTGGGAGATGAGAAAGTACTTAGTTATTCCTACACTGAAATCAGTCAGCTGAATATTTATGGATACCGAGAGAATCAGTCGCATTGGGAAAAACTATTAAAGTTAATAAAACAACTAGAAATACCAGTAGTCCCGTAAACTCAACCAATTGTATTGATTTGCCTAAACACAGTGGCATCGCTTTTTTTCTAAACCTAAACAACCACATCCTTCAGTTTGCGTTTCTTTAAAGGCCTCGAAAATTCGCGACTAACATAAATTTTTCAAACCTATTGCATTTGCGATGAATTAGTCAACTATGGCAAATACAAACTTTGTTATGAAAAACAACATTGATTCACTTGGTTTCGTCCACCGTCACAGCACTGGACGCCGAATGACTACAATGCCATTAGCCACCAGTGGGATAGATTCGTCGAAGGCTTTCAAGCATCCGATTCCGCACCGTTTCAGGACTGTCACGCAGTGATCTTTACTCATGTCTGCTGGTATCTGGTCCCTGAGTGCACCGTCAGGAACACCATACGTTCCGCATAGCAGTTTCTAAATCAGGCTTGCAGACTTTGGTTCCAGTTTCAGTTCTACAGGTGATTATCAAAACCAAATATCTCTGATTTGAACAAACAAACTCAACAGATTAAAGAGGTAGAAGCCACGTGGAAATCTAGGCACTGTCAACCTCAAAGACGATAAATATTTTAGACTCTTTTGCTTTATTTGAAGCAACGGTGGAACTAAATTTGAAGTAACCAGGTCTATATGAGGCAGCCGCGATATCTGAAGACTCAGCGACACGTTGCCGCAGTACGACTTAAGTTACTGAACAGATCACAAGTGACAGCTCTACTACTTCACTAAACCCCGTGTACTTTTCATTTATCCTAGTACCTGAGACAATGTAGGTAGATATCAGTCCTCCGTGAGAAACGATAGTCATTGGGGAAAGTCGACTTCGTTAACAGGCATAATATCGCATGTTTACACGGCCACTGTCGTCATTTTTTCCAGGTTGTAAATAGTTTTCAGCAGTGGAGTCAGTAAGCGGTTCTATGCAGATCTGAGTGAAAGACACATGCCTAATAACGGTTGGGAATTATCGACTATGACGGTATTTCATTAAGGCTATAGGTCTTAGTGCAAGAGCAATCGCTTCTGTAAGCATCTAGCTCGAAATGCTCACATTCGTTTTATTTTGCCGATTAACTGTTTCTTGTGGAGGGCATATGCTTAAGAACCAACTCAATTTCCATTCATTGATCAAATTTGATCTGCATAAAGGAGCAAAATCCCAGGTCATGGTCTTGGTCTTACTTAGACGAGAAACGTCTTCCGACTCGGTCGATCATCCAATGCTATGGCGTTGTCTATATCAAAAGCATCTGCCTAAGAATTCAACTTCTTTCTCATTCTCAATCCCTAAATTCCAGTATTCGGAGCGGAGTCCGTGGTTAGAACAATCATTCACCAAATTTCACCACAATAAATTACAATCACCTCCATAGGGAAGTAGTGATGCCACTATTTTCTCCTACAGCCCTTAAATTCGGTCATGCTGTTTAAGCACACCGGCGATCATACCATTATGCGCATTTATTCAACTAAAAATGTTCAAACAAATCACTGTTCCTAACACTCTAGTTCACATAAGGGACAAGATTTTCGGAAAGTCAAAAGCACATCAGCTCAATGTCGCAATAATTGCCAAATTCTTTCGTCAGCCTTGTACCCGATGCCTCGCATCCTGACAAGGATAACACGGCACCTCCAGTTATCATTGTGTAGATAAACATGTAATCGTGCAGCATTCTGAACAAGGAAGACGCGCTGTACTCACATTTGCTCTCGGCTGATGTAAGACTGTTACTTTTGAAACGAGTAACTCAGGCTAGATGAAGTGTTCACACTAAAATAAATCTTCTTCAAGAAACATGGCTGCATTTCGGTGTATTTGATTGGCTGATTGACCTAGTAGGTTAAGGCATTCACCGTGTTGATCGCTAGTGCCAACTTGGACATCAAGGAAATGAAATCTTTTCCTATGTCGGGCTCTTCTGGTGGAGGCATTCGAGATTTTCACTTGCACACTACAACGATCAGATCTCTTGATTACCAGCGGAGTGCACACCGCGGTTTCATAGCATATAACAATCAATCGTAACAAAAAATACAGAAATCCGTCCGGTATTCCCGTACGGGTAACACTGTTAATGTTTGTTGATCCGCCTGCGTTTGAGTTACTGGAAAAGAAATGAGTCGCAAATCTCACTGATTCTAATGATTTTACTTCCCCGACATAAGTATTCTGAACATCTTGGTTTTGAAAACCTTAGTGTTTTATAATACCGCGGAGAATGTATTATATCACATCGTTGTGAGTTAGTAGGAGGTCCGCTGTATCATCAAATAATTCCCGAGCATAATGTTTTAAAACATAATGATATGCTTACCGGTTCATTCAACCACGGGCCCGTTCCCAACAAAGCGCTCATAGGACAAACCAAGTTCGTTACGAGACACGGTTGCAGACGTTGATTTTCGTGAATTATAAACCCAATGTCCAGGTTTTCTACGAATTTCCAAAAGCTTTTCCAGA
Source organism: Fasciolopsis buskii (assembly GCA_008360955.1). NCBI lineage: Eukaryota > Metazoa > Platyhelminthes > Trematoda > Plagiorchiida > Fasciolidae > Fasciolopsis > Fasciolopsis buskii. The sequence continues at coordinate 330,633 of LUCM01001348.1, forward strand.
ATTTATAGTATCATGCTCGCTTCCTAATAGGAGCTGATTTCCGTTTGACTTGATACGTCTTTTTCGCGTACGTAGAAACTCGCAAACAATGAAAAGAGCGCTATTTTTTGATCTAGGGACTACAATGTGCCATATTTATGTAATGTGTTTCATGCGAAACAGTCACTCAAGAACCCTTTCAACCAACGCCGCACACTTCAGTATACTCTTGTCTAAAGAGAAAATCGGTAAATTTCATACTGTAGCATGTCATTTCATCTTTGCTTACGTAATGAGGATCCCTGGCTTTTGCAAGCATTAAATTTCTGCATTGATATGTGAGATGAGATTATCAGGTAGTTCAACAAAACAAACAATCAGAATTTCGGGATCTGCACTACTCGGTACATTTTGTGCTCATTCACCTCAGTACGTCGATACATGAGATTGTGCCGCGAGAAAGCGATTGCTATCCATGTAGCACCAGAACAGCTCAGCGTCATTAAATCACCCATTGAAAAGAAGACATCTTACCAACAAATCATAATTTGCTTCCCTCGAAGGAAATATTTTTATTTCTCCTCCTATCTCTTCTGTATTGATCCAATAGCTAAATTTTTACTCTTTTGTTTTGCTTTAATATTCGTAATTTACTAATTTTTCATGAACTATTTACCAAATATTCTGAGAACATTGTGGCCAAACAGTCACTACAAATCAATCGACTTAGTCAACCTCATAACTTCAAAGGCAACGGGGTCCTGTTTTCACTTTTTATAGTAAGTCTGTTACCGTCCACAGAATGCAAATACCTTGTTCTGCATATTCACAATGCTACAGTTCCTGCAGTTTCTTCGAATAACCGAATCACAAGTTGCCATCTAGTCCCAACATACCGGCAACAGTTTATTGAAAACACGGCCTCTATCTGTCCATATTTTTCTCGTTCGAGAAGCTCCTCAACGTTTACTGAAAGAATTTCTATAAGTCGGCATGACTCCATTCGTTCATCATTCCCTTGTGATCGTTTTTTTCGGTCTCGGAAAAAAATGCCTGATAAAAATATGTGAATTTAATAAGTTAATTCCTATATATTTTATCGTAACTTGTTCGTGCATGAACGATTTTAAGTAACAAACAGTTTGCTTCTTCAGGCAACAGTTGCACCGACACCTTAATGTACTCAATTTCTCCCCATGTGCACTAATCCTACTCAACCAATGTTCATCATCCACTAGAGTTGAATGCAATTCGTTCCATACCCGACCTAGTGTGTACTGAATTGCAAGTATTCACTATGATACTGCGTAAATTAATAAACTTTCACTAAGCAACGGTTGAAATTTACATGCCGTTTAACTCTTTGCACAAACATCTGACCGTCATGATAATATTAATTAGAATTAGGAAGCTTACAAACTTTTCAGCCGCCTAGGTGGCATTGTACCTCCGTTTGGAATGGCTTTTCTATTCTGAAATTCTAAAACACTCCGTTCACTGAGAGTCAACTGGTGCTTGCAGAATGAAAGGTTTGGTTAAGTTACATACTTTTTCCTGTCTGTTTATTTTCATCTCACCGGATGTTTGTTTAACTGATGAGGTGTTATGGCGTTTGTAGAAAGTACTAATGGTGTTTACCAACTACAAGCATCTGCGGAGCCAGCGTGACATTTTTTTATTAAACAAAGATCGAGTTTGCACACCACCGGTAGGTGTGACCCTTCCAGATAGCTCAGAATCATGTCTGTTGTGAGTAGATGAGAAAAGGCTGCTGGAATTTGAACACCGATATCTTTGCAGCAATGTTGGAACACGGAAAAAGCATTTCTTGAAAAAACCTGAAGTTAGGTGTAAAATATTAGGCCCCGGTTTTCCTTTGACCGAACAGGTAATAAATCTGATTAGATTAAGTTAGTTGGGGCTGGTATAAAGCGTGCCCATAGATCGATTCTTCCAGTGTGATAAATTGATTGTTGAATGACAGATTAAGTGATCAGTCCAGGACTTGGTGAATTGGTATGGAAACACTCATAAGCAAAAGTCCCAAATAGTTTTAGTTAGATTACTGCGTTGCGGTTCACGAGACCCGTCGAAGCCGTCGTTGAAGACCTCAAGCGATGCAGGTAAATCCCACCGTTGTATCTATTGTTCTTCTAACATATGATCCTACGTATTTTCCTTCACTGTTATTCCATCCTTAGAGGTACGAATCCGAGTACATTCGTGCACGTTTAGTGCTTGCACTGTCAACACTTAGGCTTGTCACCTATCTATCTGCAAAATCAGTCAGTAAAAGCACATACTCAGGGTTCAAATGTTCATCAACCAGTGTTCCTGAACAAGCACGAGTGAAACTATGTCACATCCAACTCTTCATCCGTCTATCTTCGTGTTTATTCTCCAAAAAAATGAAAATTAATCCAGGTCATCGTGGAAAACAGTTTAACGGCCAGGAAGTTATTTGGTTGGGACACGCCCCGAGCCTGAATCGTACGGACTTCTTCCAGGGATATATGTCCGGTAAGTTGTCAAGGATAAAGATACTTTCTCTGACCGAGTCTGGCGATCTTCAAGATTTTTTATATTACTACCAATAGTGCTTTATAAATGTCTTATTACGTATATGTATATATGTACATATATATAAATGTAATCCTGAATTTCCCATCGAAATTTCAGCATATCTCAAATCGTTGAGGACGCCACCATACTAGTTAGGTTGAACCAACAAAAAAATGAAGCAACTAATCGTCTTTGGTAGCCTTTCCATTTACATGTTAGTACAGGGCCAAAATTTCATTGATTAGCAAGGACCAGTAACAATGTCAAACTCTCTTTAGGATAAAACATGAATTATATGTGCCAGTAAATTTATTATTGACATATTCTCACTTAGCATTAATTCTAAGACCGAAAGTGTTCATTGTCAGTATGCACAAATGGACAATCGAAAAATGAACACCTTTCACTTTGTCTGTCAGCACATTGTTTAGAGGGAGTGAATTCCGCCTTTGTTATTTCCATATGTTGACTTTATCTTCATTTGTTTTAATTTTCCCATTTCACATCATTCATCATTGAATAACAAGATGTACTAACTTTCAAGTAAATGGTCGTGATCATTCCGCGGATCCCGTAGGCACAATTTGACCTGGAATGAGTGGATCCGAATAGAAGACCTTTTGAGTGAAACTTGTGATGTTGATCGGCTGAACATCGCTAAAGTCAAATAATTCACATTTCTGATGCACTTACACAACACAGTTTTTCGTACACTGTAGTGAACTTTTAAGAAAGTAACACTATCACATTTAATTTCTCCTTTGGGAGGAATGCATACAGTGTCGACCGAGGATTTCGTTCTGTGGATATGTTTTCTTTCCTGGAATTGCTTTAGTCGTGAATTCGTAATTGCATCTGGGATGGTGGGCTCGTCCCAACTAGGGGATCATCACTTTGGACTTGCCTTAAGTTATTTGGATGGACAATATCACATAATTATCCCAATTCGATCGGCATTTCTAATGGCCTTTATGAATATTTTATTGTCCCAAAGTATTAATTGCAGTCTAGTTTCTTTAAGCAGTCTGCAATCTCGCAATAAGCGATATGCTGCAGGTCAAATAAGTATGTTCCCGGAAAACACTACCATTCCGAAAATGATTGTCGTTGGTTGTCGGATAACCAAACTGAGAATCCTTCACGGTTCCAAGACTGCACGGCAGATACTCATCCCTTTTTTTCCAATTTGCCTAGGAGTCTACTACAATGGACTGCTACTCAGTGAAATTTCTGCCGGTCTCACGTATCTCCCATTCATCCATGTGACCAAATATGCGAATGTGGAATACGTAGAAAATTTTGAAGCTTCAATCTCCTCGATGAGTCCATTTGGAAGGTACAGTTTGTACTCTTTTTGATTGTGGTATTCTTGCATTGATGGGCAATGATTCAACTTTGTTTACCGTCCTACAACAACCTCAAATTTTTCAGCTAGTACAACTACTGCAATTATTACCGTCACTGTTACCATTATTGCCAGTATTCCTCCAAACAACTACTACTACTAATGCTAATAAGAATTCTGTCACTAGCACTGTTTTTACTGTTATTGTTTTTACAGCTACTACTTTTGTTATTCCTGCTATTAATGTTACGGCTGTAAAATATATCCAATAAAAGGTTTTCCGAGATGCTTAAAACATGAGTTAATTATTTGAAAACTTGCATCGTATTCTGGCACAATAACTACTCAGCCTCAAAACATGGTTGAAAATTCGGGATGTTGTCATCATGTTATAACTGACGTCAAGTTGATGCGAGGCTATCTGATAACAGATAAAGATCAACCAAAAAAACAGGGTACAAATTCGTTGTGATTTCGTCCGTTTACTTCACGTCTAAATCAACATTGTAGAAGGCAGTCCAAAGCTAACCTACTTCAGTTTGAATGGAAAATTTGTAACGATCTAGGGGTACTGCTATCAGACCTTAAAAACAGTGACGTATTGAGCATCATCGGGTCAGCTGACGAGCAATAGTAATGAAACGAGTACTGGATATAAATAAAATCTAGGCACCCCCCTTACTGATCACCGTGATAACGGGATTTTTAACGCACAGGCGGGTACGAACTATAGGGACAAATAGTTGTACAGATGCGAACCAGAAAAACTTTATAATTCGAAGCCGGTATGCTCCAGCAGACCTAACCGCAGTGGTGAAAAACCAAAACGGGCACCGGTCAACAGTCGAGAATACAAACGGGGGAAGAATTATGATAAAGTTGAAAACCATTGGTGAAGTCTGACATTGTTGCCAACACAGACAGTTGACACGTTGGTTTGCTGACCGTAACATCCTCGGTTCGTGACAAGGAAAGTCATTTTTGGCGCAGAGTGGCACAAATTTATACTTACATAGTCAACACGTGCATGCAATAATAAACTTAGAGATCCATACAATATTGGAACTCTTGCTCAAATGCGCTCAGTAAAACGTACGCGTGGCTTTGTGGGATTGGTGGAAAAAAGAACGTAATGGCTAGGGCGTTCGATTCAGAATCGTTCGTCCCGGGTTCGCGTCCCAGTTCGGGCGCAGTGGATATGCATTGCTGATGATTCCTAACAAGGATGAAACAGCTGTACAGTGTTTCCATGGTTTATTTATGGTGAGTTGGGTGATGACATCACATGGTGAATTATTTCATGAGAAAAAAGATCTGTCAGGATCCCATTAAAGGGTAGTAAAATAAATTTAAAAGTAAGATTTTTCACTTAATAAAAGTTGCAAATCTCCGAAGATGCTTGAAAATAACTGCAGATTTGTCGACCGGAGAGAACCAACTAATGTTATCCAAAAGGAATTTAACCGTATGGAATGTAAACACATTTTGATAATTTTGTTTAAATCATTCCACTGAATGTTTTCCTGCAAAATTAACAGCCCGAAGAAGCGAAGCGATACGACCTCTGTGAACTATCAGAACCATTCTATGGACTTGACCGGCCAGCACAATTATGACGGGATCTCCAACACGCAAGCAGATGCTGAGTCAATTCATCCGAATCATCTCGAAACACTTGTCAGAACAAGAGGAAACTATTTACCGTCTCAGAAAAGTGATCACTATCAAAGTTACGATGTTTCCCTGACAAGATCAGAAGTCCAAGGAAGCATTCACGATCAAGTCAATATTTGGCTTCTCGTATGTTTATCCGGGGCCGGATTCGTCATGCTTGCCTCATTGACGTTTCTTGCCTATCGATTTCATTTCAGACAATTTTTATGTTGCCGCCCAAGCAGGCGCATTCGTAGACAACAAAAACAGAATCTGACAAAACTGAGTGAACGAAACAATGAAGATCTGACCGACATCGGTGCTCAGCAGACTATCGGGATACCTAACAGTCTCAGATGTAGCCCGGTCCTAATCTCCTCATCATGTTCATCTGTTCCAATAACTTCGGTCACTCAACTTGACGGATCTGCGACTGAAATTTACAACTCAGCCCTGGCTCTGATGTTATCGAAAGCCGTACTTTCTGACCCCGGTGATAAAAGTGGACACCAATGCAGCCCATCTTGTCTCCCCATACACCTGTCAGATAAACCGCCGTCAGTGGTTTATTTGGACCGAAACAGTTTGATTTCCGCAACCGCACCAACCCTATACCATCCGTTTGCATCGTTTCCGTTCTCTACTGTAGAGCAGACATCATCTGTGAGCCCTTATTCTACTAGCTCCTCTCCTGTGGTCGATTTGATCAAACCAACATTGAATGTCCATTGCACGCCCGTGAAGCCCACAAATGACGTCGAGTTACATGATCTATGTAAAACCGGCCACAAAGACAGCAACCAAGCGGTTTTCGACGCACCCCAATTTTGATAGAACAAAACACTTTTTGAACTTCTCAGACTTGTGTACTACCGTGTCTTTCAATTCAACAGATTCTTTATACAATTAAAAAAACAAACAGCTACGAAGGTTGTCAAACAGATTTGTACTGGTCATGAATAAAAAAACATATTCCTTTTTCACACCCCTCAATGTTTTGTCCAGAAAAGTCATAGACGAAAACTCGCTATCGCCTGGCTAGTTACGGGACCTGACATAATGAGGTCTTACGTGGTTCTATACTGTTCCACGTTTCAAGGTCACTGTTGTCAATCTCCCCCCTCCCAATTCGTGCAGTGGGTAATAATGGTTATGGAGGGTGCTTTTTTAACTATAGTCCTGTTTGAGACATGGTATAAAACGAAACACTTATATTGATCCAAGCCCAGGGTATAAAAGCACCAAAAAGTAATTGATAATTTCATCAGTTTTGCACTAGGCAAGACCAGTTTGATTCTGCCTTGGTACTTTGTTTTGCAAACAAAACATGTGAGCGGGATAAATTGATTTCTAACAAGATTATTTCTTATTGGTAAGGGGAATTTCACTCGTCGCTTCCCGTGTGTTTTTTTTTTTCGTCATCAGCCCCATCGGATTTGGCTTTACCTTTGCCAGGAGACATTGGCCCCTGTCCGCCGTCCCATTGCAATCCCATTATCCACACCACGTCAAGGTGAAATTGGGCTTTTTCCATCATAGGAGAAAACATTTTACCGCCTAGATCACTGATCTCATCGGGGTCCATTACCGAGAATAGACTAATATGCTTTTTTGTAAACGATACGTTGGGGAAAAATATAGCCAGACAAAATGGCATATTGAGGTGAGAAAAACGAAATCCCAATAACCGGGATCACATTTACCTATCTAGTTCCCGGGATTTTCTAGACAATCATTACTGCTGAAAGTCCAGATGTGGCAGTGAAAATATCAGACCGGGGCCAAAAACAAAGATCCCAACATTGATATGGAACCAAAAATTTCTCATCTGTTTTGTTTGGACCGAAGAGTTAAAAAATGGATATCGGCAGTTCCTATGCGAATCAAATAGTAAATTATGGGGTAGGCAATTTGAAATATGTTTCGAGAATCTCCAACCCATTCTAGCTACTTGTTCACTATAGGAAATTACGGTGAATCTTCAGTAATCCCAAAGAGACCCCTGGTCAGTTCAGGTGGATTCTCCAGTCGTGATAACGTTTATGGACAAAAAAACGAAAGACAAGATATTGTGAATGGTCCAAATAAGGAAATGCTGCTGTATTACATGTTAACTATGAAGTAGGCGTTACTAAACTACGCTAGAAACTGGGCGAGAGAAAGGATTCTATACACACCACCTATTACTCAAATGTCTGTTGGCGTCATTTCAGGCCATCGCACAGAGTTGTCGGCATTGAGACTAGCCCTGAATCATGGAAGCAACGTTATGCTGACAACTGTTGGTAGCTACCTAAAACGACGACTCATCATGTCCAAGAAGACTGACCTAGTATCGTTGAAGATAACCTTGGCTAAAAAAATAATCGGACAAACAAAACTGTACATTTCCGAAACACTATGCAGTATGGCGCTGTAGAACACTCACAATGACATCAGGCATCGGAACACACCGCAATATGCGGTGACAAAAAATAAACTGCAGCTCATCCTGTTCGGGAACTGTTGAAATAGCAAAAAGTGGAGATAGAAGGTACATCTCAAAGGCAAACAGTTGCCTAAGAAACGAACATTTTGTTGGTGTAATAAATAGTACAGGTTTACTAGGCCAAAAAACAAAAGAAGGCCGTTTATTACTAGATGATATCAATCGTGACTAAAAACGTTTGTGGACCATCCGATGGGAGTAACATATAAGCTTTTGTTGTTGCGCCGTCAATGTTTTTGTTGTTTTTGATAGAGCTCCTTGTCATTCACTATGGGACGATGCAATAGCAGACAAATGAGTCAAAGTTTCAAGACAAATACCATAACTATTGTCGCCACGCGTCACCGCGATAATGAATATTGCATCGAAAACCGATATCAAATTAAAGCTCAGAGAATAGCGTTGCATGGCAAACACTGGCAATCTTATCAATAAGCCGAATTGGGGAGGTGTTTGGTTGGACAAAGTTTTCAAAAGTCCAAAGAACGTGATCACGTGACTAAAATAAATACCAAATCCGAATACAAGACTTCAACGTCGAGTGACCGTTCCACCCATAATAATTGTTTGTCCATATATTATTTAGAACTGAATTTCTGGGCAACGAAATAAGATGGGAGTTGAACTGTACCTCAAACCATTGTGCCGAATAAGCGGAAGATTGCGCGTTTCACCCAATTATATGGAGAAGTTGGCCTTGAGTGGCAGTAAAAACACTAGAATAATCTCCTGGTTTCTGAGGCGTAATAATCAGATGGCCTTTGATGAATCCTTTGCCATTGCGAAGCTTGGTTTAGTATGATGTTGTCAAAAATGATTAACTAGAATTCAAGTTATCAGCAAGGGGGACTGTTGTCTGTCAAATTATTCGGTAAGTATGGTTCTCACTGGATGTGAGTCAATGCCGTTCCCGTACGCTATCATAATTTGTTTTCGGTGGTCAGCATGTTTGTTGCAATTTTGTTGGTTCCTCATGGTTGTTGGATGCAATTTCGCAAGAACTCGTCAGTATAAACAGGGCAGAACGAATAGTAAGTATGAGCATTTACTGGAGAACTTGGGTCGTTTGTGAAACTGCAACCCTACTCCATAAAGCTTGTGCCTTTCGGATTCACTTATCTGCTTTCTGTAAGCGAATGTTTGACACTCGCTTTATGTCGTATAATTCCTTTCCTGGCTGAACCATAGAAAATCCGTCAACGATTAGATCATTTAACTCGAGAACTTGGAATGTCTTACGCAGAATTGGCTGTGTGTCACATGTTGAGATAGGATAATTGATTCTTGGTCTCCTCCCACACTGCTGGTGGCACTTAACACAACAAATGTTTCACAACTTCCAGTTCGTTTCTGGTGACTTCCAATTTGGACAAGAGGTCAACTCGGTGGTCGGATTTGACATTAAACCAATGATAGATGATTGATCGATCGTTCGACCAGTTTGTTAGTTACCCTGCTCATTATGGTGTTGATCGCAGTAAACGGTAGACTGAGGTGATTATACTTCCTTCTCATACAGGGACTGGAAATGCGAATGCAGATTTAGCAAGAAGTGAGTGAACATTAAAATAGGAGGTAATGTGGAGGACGATTAGTAAGTAGTGTTTAACCGATCGCCAAACAGGCAATGTTGCATCACTGAATCAAGGGGTCGAACGCTCGTCTGAAACACTGTTCGATCCAAACAGGTGCATCATTAATTGGAACGGAACAGTTGGCAGTAATAAACAAGATTTTTTTTCCATAGTACTTAAGTTGACGCATACATTATGATTAGTTATAATTATCTGCTCTTTCGTTCGCACCACAATGGGTCTTGCTGTGCTAACAAGGATGTACACACCTAACATCCTCTTGATCGGGAACACATCAGGGCTGATGCCAGAGTCAGTACCACACTTTTTATTCGAAGCAGTTTATCTAACCCGAGAGTTGAATTCTCGTTCAATTTCAGATGATCGTAAAACCCTATGACTTCAATATCAGTGGCCCGGATTTGTATGTAACTCTCAGTTTCATTTGGTTGCTGATCCATGGGCACGAATGCAGACTTGAAACTATTTATTTGTGATTTTCCGGAGGTTACTGTCCATCCAACATTTACGCGCGCACAGACAGACATGCATCACGATAACATTACGAGATGAATTACTCCACCAGTGCAAGCTTTAAGAAATCAAAGAATATTCATACAAAAACTAATAAGCTTTAGCCATTATGTCGATAAGACTTCCAATGAATGTGCGGGAGATATGAAAAACTTTTCTTTTGTTCTACTCGGTCTAATTTATACAACACACATTTTACTTCCGCATTCTAATCCGCGGTAACATTACCATTTATGAAACATCTTCGTTTCAACGACACTATGTTGTTAAATGTGGTCTCGTTGTCAGGATGATATTGAATTTTGCCTGCACCTTAAAGTTACGCATCTATTTTTGTTTCTTTGCAATATTTGTACTTTACAATAAAAACGTTTGAGTGACTGCTGCATACATCGTTTGTCAGTATAACCACATTCCATTTTCACCCAATTGATAAGATGCAACACCATGGTCTCATTCACTGCAGTGAATTAAATCTATCCAAATGCATCAGACAGAATGTTTATAATTCGAACGTGAGACTTGAACAGATGGATGGATTCATTGGCTTAAACGATCCCCGGGGAGTTAGCAAAAGGAGCTGCGGGTCACGTGCTGTTCGAGGTAACTTATTTGTTGCAACTAGCGGTCGGCAGTGAATATCGTGAATCCACTTTGTAGGAAAACAAAACTAGGTTTGGAATGGAAAAAAATTGAACCATTCCAATTATGACAGTTACCAGATGTGAAGAAAAATATCCAAATCAGTCGAACGAAAGCAAATAACTTCATCAAAACCGGCCATATTTAGAATTTGTAGATTGTACATATGACCCAAAAGCGATCATTGAATTTGCTTCATTTAATGTGGCCAGACATTGCAGGTTCCTTACATTCACTTTGCTCATCGGCACGGAACTGAAAATGGGTCAATTTTACAGTTATTCCAAAAACAGAACCGTTATGCCATTTATCATCAAACCGCAAAGCGATGACCTTTTATGATCCAGCCATATTTTGGTCACACTCAGTTTTTTCACAATCATCTGTCCAATAATGAGCTCGCTCACTTTGCGTATGTAATTTTGCCAGCCTCCATAAATAAACTTGTTCATTAAAGTTGCCTTCCAGTTGGTGTGATATTTTGCCTAACTTTCATGAGTAGAATCAAATAAATGTGACATCGAAACCTGTTCGTTTTCTCTTATCCGTCCTCCTTCTTTTACCACACAACGTGACTGTAAATGTTTGTGACAAATCTTCACAAAACTGCTCCGAAGCCATCGAAATCATACGATTACAAATAATTTGGGTGATACACTCACCAAAGTGTAGCATGCACACACACGCATGCATACATATCTACACACGCACAAACATACGTACGTGCGGACGTATGGATGCAGAAACACGCGTGCACACACACGCATGTGTATACATGAAGAAATGTAATTTCACAATTCTTTGAACAACGATAGCTGGAATTTGGATGTACTACCAGAAATCCCCACAGGAAATGCAAGCATTTATCCCTATAGCTAAAAGACAGTATAAATTTGCCTGACTTTTTTGGTGAAAGACCAGAAATCTTCAGTTTTCTCCTCAAATATTATGACAGGATTGATTTTTTCACTGAGAACACAATTCTCAAACTCAGAAATTAGGTCAGAAAAGGGCTAACTTCCCAATTATCTTCAAGTTGACTTCTTGAAAATAAATGTCGCATTTTTGAAATCTCAGTTTGCCTGTGAATAGACGAGCGGTAGTACAGACTACACCTTCGACAATAAAAAAACAATTTGTCTTTGTTACTACTGAGTAAACCTGACGGAATATGGCGGAGACGATCCGTTTCTAATTTTGCCTATTTTCTGTCCATGAGGGTTAGAGTAAACATTAATCACCATTCTCGCAAAGGTGTGCTCGAACGAAGAAATACAAAGCATTCGGTTGGTATCACCTATTGTTGTACCCCATAAGAATGCGTAAGAGGGTTTAGCTCACAAGGTTTCCTGGTCTCTTTTTCTGATCATGATTAAATTTACAAACTAAACAGAGTATATTTTCAGTCAAATTAGTTGACAAATTGATGCTTGTTTTATGCGCCTGCTAAATATTTTGCATTTTGGTAAAACACTGAAATGATAGTTTGTTGAGCGATCACACAGGAAAGGTAGTAAAATGTTATTTTTTGTTTCACATCTAGCTGTTCTGCTGGTTATGTCCTTCTGGGACCCAGAAATGTTAATTATCGCTTTCGGAATACAACACCCACTGAATTATGGTTTTCGGTCTGGTTTCGTCATTCTAATTTCATCACCCTTGTCGATTATACGCTTCATCGCGGAAGTTAGCTCGTTTCACCCTGTACGCCGTATTTTTATAAAGTCGCATTGAAAGAGGTTACCAGTGTAATCGAAGTGTCGGATAACTATGACGAAAGACCGCAATGCTTTACTGTGACACGGTCTTGCAATGAATATAACATGCTGAATTCGATTCGGGTATCATTGTCACTATTCACGTTCAGCGTTAAATAACTGTAAAGGCTGAAATCATGGCTGTTTCCATCGAAGAAATGCATGTTTCCATAGGAGGAACGATTGTCTGGAGAAGAGACAGCGAACTGGCATGGTGCGGAATCAAAATATTCACGTAATATCCAACTCGCGTAAAAACAGTTGCGTATTTTCAATCATTCGAATTCAAACAAAAAGTGAGAATATAATCTCAGCTGCTCGCAGTCCGCTGGAATATTGTTCAAGGATAGTATTCAGCGGGTGGATAGTGGTCTTTTGGCCTTCGACCGAGGAGACGTTAGACACGTACATTTCCTCAGTTCGCTGTAATTTGTCTAATTCTACGCTGCCAATTTTTTGTTGACCTCCAATTTATTTCCTGCACTACAGGAGAGGAACGAAAGACAAAGGAATCTGTAGCAAACCAGTGTTCTTCATACGCGAAAGTTGCCTTCGGGAAACGTAATTCCCCGAAGGTAATTTACAGGCAACTTGCTAGATGTGCAAATGAAAATACATTCTTTCCACGTGAAGTGTTTATTACTGGACAGTTTTATCGCCCGCCTGGCACCGATAAATCACTTTATAGATATACAAAACAAACGACCGAACAAAATGTGTGGCCAAAATAGCTCACTCGATACTGTCACGAATGTGTTCAGCAAAGTGGAACAGAACTATTTTAGAATTCATTTAAAACTTGTGCAGTGCATTTGTCGGGCATATTTTCGTCGGAGACGGCCCAAAATTGTCCGCCAACTCTACAAAAAGTCAACAAAATCAACCCAAGTGTCTTTGTTGTCCTTGTATTCTTCGACTACCCAAAAAAACCTTAAATAGGCCTTAACACAAAGAGCAAGTGTGCACAGTTCTTTTTTATTTTTTCAACAAACAACACAGGCAATTCAGCGCATCTCAAACGTGTTTGGCTGAGATGTGCACGGTACTTTCCGGGGCAACGTATTCGTTGAAATGTTTCAAACGAAATATTTCTCCGTCTTCTCTGGCAATTTGGGTAATTAGAGTGCAAACGTTTGCCGAGATATGCGTACACAAGCACATGTACAAGTTTCCAAAATCTGGTATAATAGGCAAATTAATCATTTTCTGCAAGGTTTTAAAGTTTAATTTGACATGTTTGACAAATGTGGAACTGAACCAAACGTAACATACTGCAACCTTAATGGAATTCTTCTGTTTTGTTTCCTTATTTTCTGCCGTAACCAATGAAACAACAAGGTAGTGCGCTTTCCAAAGCGGGGTTACTGGAAGCCGGCGGGCACCTAGTTGGGGAGTTAACCGACGGTGGGTAAATTGAACTGTCTGAATGCAAGATAAGATGCCACAATGCTGACCGATAATATGTTCCGACGCATCCCATTCCAAACAATTTGACCAAGCCAAAAGACAACGTCAGCTACTGATTTGGTGTTGAATGGAATTCGCCAAATTACTCCCCGGATGTTTTCAAAAATGACGGACCTTCGCCAACCTATCCAGTAGATCTTTTCCGTGAAAAAGATGCAAAACGTTGACTGACTTGTAACTGGCCGTAGGGCACTTTTTCAAGGATGCATCCTTTGTGGCTGAGGCTTCATGACGTGAAATATTGAAGAGCATTTTATAGGAACCTCTCTCTATTATGTGCTTAAATATTGTATTGTTCATTTTCGGGATCACAGCAAAATTATCGACCGCGTTTGTTATCTTTGCAAATAGCTGGACTAAGCAATGTGAGAAATCAATGCCTCATCTGTTTCATTTCTTGTTCCGGTTGCCTAGACCATTCCTGTCGTGGTCCCTGAGTTTGTGTGTCCGATTTAGGACGTATGAAATCTCAGCGTGACCTCTGTCAGAGGTTCTTCACACGGCAGGCTTTGATTGACTCATTGACCTCCGGTCCCCACTCAACACGCACAAGGATCAGGTTATTCAGTCAACTTCGTACTTCAAGAAGCATCGGACTCGAGTTCCGTACTCTTGAGAGTTCACCGGTGGTGTATATTCATCAGCGCAATCAGGTTTCCCAACGAGTTCTCTCTTGTTGGAGTTGTACTTGTTGCCACTGCATTGTGCGATTTTTCTCCACCGTTGTCTTCAGTTAAAGTCAACATATTTATCACCCGTTATCTTTCCTATTTCCTATCTCCGTGGTCATTAGTTCGCCTGTCATAAAAACCTGCACATTTCATTTTCCCCTACAAATGTACAACCCTCTCCGCATGACGCCGGGCCCTCGTGTAACGTCATCCTAGCTCTACCCCAAAATTTGATTGCCGGTCGGCAAGTAATAATTTCAGTTCGAGCCGGCCCATCCCCGCCATATTCCTTGCTCGTTTTCTCTGTCATCTTATCCACCCAAGACCGGTGGTAGCCGGTATGATCAGTTGCTTTTACTCTTTCACCTTTTGTTACGAGTCTGATAGGTCAGCTTCCGATCGCAAATGAATCCACTTTTACAAGACTAGCCCAAATTTCCTCAGAGTTGTCACCGCCGGCATTGTTTGATAAGTCCTCGTTCGCGTACTGCTACTTGTTAGGGACATGCTCGACCGTGATTTTCACTTGTGTTGATGTACCAAGTTGGATTCGTCGTCATAAAAGCGCCCCTTGTTTACGCATATTACGCTACCCCGTTGGGGTGAGGTTGCGTGGTCAACGGATCACTAAATAACTGGACGAGACTCCTTTCCCTTAATTAATCATGCGCATATCTGACATGCGCAAATTTGTGTTGTCTCCCATTGAATATGGACCAATCTGTAAGACAATTAATCACATGGAATGTTTGCGAAGTAAGAAAGCGAAATATCAAAATGCCGCAGTTCCTTATCTTAGTTGGAATCGTTGTCCGGTTACTTTTTAATTGAATACATTTGATATTGCTGGGAACTGGTTAGATTTTCGCATTACAAATTTTGACGTAGTGAACTGAAATCAACCCAGTTATCTCTGGAAACATTAATTTAATTCGGACACTTTCTTAGGACCTGTGGACTGCAAAATCCGATAAAGGTTATGAGACTATCATGTGCTTTCAATGTTCCGTTAACCGTTAATTATCAATCGGTTAGCCTGATGTGCAAGGCGTTGGACTCACAATCCTTTGTTAAGCGTTGGCATCTCAGTTCCACCGCCAGGGATGTGTAGTCTTAATGATTCTTTCTGAGGATCAAACGGTTGTAAAGGAATCCAGGGTTTACACTTCCAAGTTGGATGTTTATATTGAATAATGTATCGTTCGAAAAAAAAATGACATCAGGTCTCCTCCAGTTGCAAATCTTGAATACGTAGCGCTGTGTATTTTGGATCCGATGAATGCACGAGTATAACTGCCCCATTTTGCTATTAATGACGCTTACTGAAAGCATATTTGTTGCATCCATTCTGAATTTTATGGTCGACTATTGAATTGCAGTTATATTATTTGGTTTTAATCCGACTGGGATATTCAGCTAGTCGTGTAGGCTGAAAATGATCCAAAATGTGTTGCTTTAGCAACACATAACGGTGCGTCATTTACCTTAACCAAAACCTTTTCCTGCCAGCAGCGATCAACTTGACAGAAGACCAATAAACTGAATAATAAAGAATAACCTTACAAAATACATCATGAATTTGGCCATTCTGTGTGATTTATAGCAATCACCCAACGATATCCGTCCGACATATGCGAGTGGTTTTATTCACACGGTAACTTCCCCCAAAAGGGACAACGATATTTGCGATCCTAGATGTTCATTTTTGTCAAACTAAAGTTGATCGATTCTTCAGATGGTAACCTTATTTTGGAAATTCATTTGAAAAACAGATTGCCCCCATGATACACACACGTGTTCGCCAAATTTGCTTCGGTGGGTACGCCTGTAAAATTGTCGGTCTACTAGAGATCCCGGCAGATGGTAAAATTGAACAAAGTTTTTTACCTGGACTGCTTCCATTGGTATTAACCTCTGACGTGCCCATGGCTCAGTGTGACACGGGAGTTTCCGGTCAACTCAAAACCGGAGTGACCTTTCTGCAGCTTGTTGTTTTAGACAAGTTTCACCAACAGCACAGTGATTACTCTTATGCGGACGTCAGTCTTGAAACTGAGGTTTCTTTTCAACCCTTGGAACATTTGCGTACCAATTATAGATGAATAATTGTTATCGCGGGAACCAGATGACACAAAATTAACCGAAATTACGGCGACCTCTTTTGTGATCAGTATATGGGTAAGTAATTTGACAGACTTTCCATGTCGTCGTGATTAGCGTGATTCAAAAGCATACATCCGCTTTGCTCAATGACCAACCGAACATCGAGAATCTCTGCCGAAAGTATATCATTCTAATTTGTCCACACAAGTTCTTGCGACAGCGTTGTCTCGATTGTGCAGCAAATAGATACTCAGTATAGATCGGAATATAGAAGGCCAATGACTCTTGAAATTAGTCATTCCTGGTGAACATTCCCGAATAACGTCCGGCTGTCGTTGATCAGAAACGATAACAGACACTTAACTTGGATGGATAACGAAACTACGACGGCTCGATAAAATAACTGTTCATTCAGTAACAATATTCGGTAGAACTACCAATAATAAGGGTTAGAGCAAATAACATCAGGCATGCTCAGATGTTTTAATTGTTACAACAGGACATATCTAGCAATGCTGGTGCTCAGTGTGACCAATATCTGAAACAGTTTTCATGGCAAATGTGACGAAATAAACCAGCGAATTTCCGTGGCATTTCGATGCCATTTGAATTCCAGGCCCCATCTTTGAACTTCCGGTGAACCGTCCGTAATTTCAAGTGGCTTTATCTTAAATTTGAGTAATGTGTCGCTCGAATTAACTTATGTGATTACGTATTCGATGGTCTTGCTGGCGTACGGTCGCGTCCATTCTCTGATGATTCTTCTACTCCGTGACTTGTTATTTCAGTGTGGAAGCAAGGTCGTGTATTTATTGTATGTAGCAGTTTGGCGGGGATATGTTTTGTATGCACCATAAAATAATAATTGAAGTGGCTGATAAAAACAAATCGAACCGGCTACTTTCCGCTTGCTGGGCAGTTGGTCCACCTTTGATCTGCCATGACCGAGGGTCTGGGACGCAAATTATGGGAATGGACTTCCAGTGATGCGAGAATCACTGTAGGAAGTTGACTTACAAAATTTTCCTACAAAAGTGGAATCTACGTCATAGCAACTGAAGATTAATCAAAACATCTTTTGGATCCTGTTCAGCTGGACCATTTGTTGCCACTGGAAAGTAAGTGACGAGGCTATTCCAGTGACTAAAAGCAGGTTAGTTGCTCACACAACACTAGTTGTTTATTCACTCAGTTTGCGTCCAAGAGCCATGTCCATGGCAGCTTAGGGGAGATTATCTGCCCAGCAGTTGGAAAGTCGCTGGATGAATTCTGACCCGTGGTGTGGACTTTGGCATGCATATTGCGCAAGTGAGTTTGCCATTATTAGTAACATGCAGCCACCTCAAAACAACTGAAGAAATACTAATCGGTTTACTGATACATTGCATTACTAATGTAAGACTCAGGAGAACAATTACTTTGGAAATTTCTGAACCCATCGTTTCGGTTTGTGAGCCTTGAATCAGATACGGTTAGGAATCATGACAAAGTCTTCCATCCTTGTGTTCGGATGCGCACTTCTGTATGAGAAGTAGTGTGAATTGAAACTGATGATGTCAGCCTACGGGTGAGTGAAATTGTATGATTGAGTCCTGGGTTCGTATCACGAAAATTAGGCCCGTTGCATTGTGTGAATGTGGACGCTGGTCTGGTTGTAATTTGGGGTCGGTTTCAACTATGAACCTAACATGTCTACCCAATAATTGTACAAGCAAAAAGGTTTATTCCTCCGACCCTCAGAAACCTGGTCGTGCCCATGCACTCATATGCCAGCAACAGCAATACGGTACCTTCAAGATGAAAGAAACTATTGGGCAAAGAATCCTACAGTGACCAGTCCCTACAAGGTTTGCCCCGACGGCATTAGAAGGTGACATTCGTCTGTTCAAACCACCATATTTGGAAAACGTGCAAACATTTTCATCAATTTGCATTGGTTTGATATCAACTAAATTAAACAATCCTGGCAAACTATGCTTCCAGATAGAAGATTGGCTGATTGGCCATTGACTGTATACGTTGCCGCACGAATCTCTCATCCAGAGATACCTCACGCTAACCACGATCAACGCCCGAGTAGAAATAAATTCATTTCCGTGGTCGGTATGTGAGAGATCAGTTGGATAAATTCTTCATCGTCCAACGAGATGAAAATAAGAATGATCGGAGAGATTGCCAAAATAATCGATCGATCAATCTATCACTTTATAAGCCCAAACACAATCATCTGCTTTGCTCGTTTGTCCAAATCGTGATTCACTAACAATAGACCCAAGGCAACATAAATCGTCATGTGACTGGCAAATGACCGAAAAACAGGCTTTCACAAGAAAATTCTTTTACATTTATAAGTTTGGGGTATGCGTCGATTACAATTAATGACATTCCGAGTATTTGGATTATGTGACCAAATAGATGAAATCTTATCTGCATTAAAAATCTTAGAGGAAATATCCCACAACAGGCAAGTCCAGAAACAACCACTTTCAAAGTGGCTGCATGAACTGGACAAATAGAATAAAATCTGCTGTCTAGTAAAGTTCCCACTTTGTAAGCGATTAGCACTACTGCACAAATTGTCCGTCATTTTTTGGCTTTTGGTCAATATATATTTACAATCCCGTGACTTTCCTCGAGATTATATCAGACATTTCCCAAAACCATAGAATACACAAATCCGCCACTGAAGCCATTTCTGTCAGCTTGTGAGAATTGGTTGGACCGGATGATAGTCAATACCATATTTGTGAAGCAGTGTGACTTACGGCACCAGTAAGTTGAGCTCAATTGGTATCTCTGAAAACATCAAATTATTCGGTGAAATTAATTTGAACACAAAAACTACTTATTAGAACTCATAAGCAAAGGTTCGTCTAGTAGTGTCGTAGGTGATGAAACTGACCCCATCACTTTATTGTCCATTGCCGTCCGTTCTCATTGGCTGAAATTTATTCGGACTGTTCTGTGCTCTCGAAAATTGATCGATAAATGTTTACAATTCCTTGAGAATTCCCACTGAGTACAGTCAGCACACTGAGCAAACACAATTTGGGAAACAAGCTCGTTTTCATTGATTCGTACTCATGCCAATAAATCACCATATATTTGGAAAAAATACTTTAGGAAGGACTGGATGGGTCAGATAAAAATACAGGTGGGGAAGAGATTTATGATGTCACATACACAACCTGAATACACAAGAACGTGTTGTTGTAATTGTTTTTTGCCTTGGGTTTTCAGCCTTAGCCTTAGCCTGATAAAATCTCGTAAAACCTTATGTGAAGAAAAGCTGGTCTATACACAACAATCACTTGATGGGACGCACCTCTCAAACAAGTGAATCCACATGCCTAAGTGAATGTTTACCCAGAACCACGAAAGCTATTGCGAATTCCAATACATCACTTCTTGAGACGCTATCCAACTCTTGTCTTTTAAGTTTGGGAAAAATGCATAAAAGTACACTAGCCATGGATGAGTGAAACTCATCTAGTATAGACCGGCTTACCGGTCTAAATTCAAACAACAGAGGTTTTCCATGCAGTTTATTTCACTTTCAGCAATTCCCTTCAGACGAGTAATCCTTTATCCACGCCGATTTATATGATCTTGTGGATCATCAGCTACGCTCGTTGGGTGGTTCCGCCTGAAATTCCCTCTTGATGAATTCCCCATTAGTCTCCGCATCACTTCGAGGTTGTATAGGACCGGCCAATTTTTTTCCGAAAACGTCGATTCATTAGTTAGTCCTTCATCTACTCAGGGAAGACAAATTATTTAACCAAGGCCAAAAATAAAAGACTTTTATAAGTAAGCCTTTAATCGATCCACCAATTGTTGTGCTACACTGGTGCTATATCAAACCAGCGTTTTGGGCTCTTGTAATTGTTCTTTTTTCCAGGACCCCTTAGGCATTTAGAGCACTAGTAAAATGCAGATTCATTTCGCCATTGTTTTCCACCGAGGTGCTAGATCTTACATGGGGCAGGTTAACCTGAAATACGTTTTGTTAGTTCAACTGATGAATTGAACTTGCTTCTAGCATAATTCCAACAGTTTCACATTTACAAATCAACTAAAGTTAGGAATACCTAATGAAAGTGCAATTTTTATCTTCTAGACGTTCATAGCTCTTCTTTGAGGAAGCGATGATTCGTCCGCTCAAATTATTGCTAAAATTTAACATCGGAAATGTCTTCACAAGCTTGAGAGTTATCGGATTTGTTTGGTTTTCTTCAATCCGAAAAATCATTTTCTCTATGGGATGTTCCAATAGATTCCTGAATGATTCTCGTCGCGAGTGAATTGTGACAGTCCCGTAATATTCCATTCCACCCACATTATCGAACTTTTCTCTGCACATCCAGCACGACGTTCACCGCATATCAGCCAGTGCGGTTCTTATACGATGCCAAAAACTGGTGACAAACTTTTAGTTCGTTGTGGACACAAAAATCAATAGAAATGAAATAGCATAGAAAGGAGCGAGCCTTGTAGGTGCCACTCAAGACCAACCAATCAACGACCGCCGTACCCCGATCGACACTTGGAGAGCAATATTTTCAACACTAACTCCTTATTTGAAGGATGAGTGAATGACATATCCATGTGGGAATCCCACGGGGATTTGTTGCCGGTTATTTCGATGATCAATCTACGGCAAGCAACAGAAAGAGGACTCAAGATTGCAGTTAATATTTTGCTCAAAGATGGATACAAACGACCGGTTTCCCGGTTGTTACCGCTCGTCAGATATGCGTGCTCCAATTATTTCCAAGCTTACGACGAATGACCGTGAGATTCGTAGACTATTTTATCATTCGTCCACGCTCAAAAAAATCCAGTAAGATGTCGTGCCGAGTTATCATAGGAGTACACAAGTATTAGATGGCCAGAGAGAACGGCATGGTTTACGAAACCCGGACCAACGACAAAACAGCAAAACCCGTCAAGTGTTTTCTGAGCAATGGCGTCAGTCGATCAGAACAAAAGGAACAACCTTTTTTTTGTAAAAGCCACTCTCCCGCGAACTGTGTTGCCTACTTAATAGTTTTATGGTTGTTCGCGATCTTACTTTAAAAAAGATATCTCGTTGATAAGGTGTCAATAAGACACTCCATTTACGACTAGACATAGATACTCGGCGTGAGTAAAATATGCCAATTGAAGCGTGATGTCTGCTGACCTTGACGAAGCATGATCATTTCGTGGAGCTTTCAAAGATAACGGTGATTGTCCGTCGCACTTCGATTCTATCGCAGTGACTTGCACTTTTTTCTGTTCCACCATTTTCTCCCCAAACAAACTAGCGTGGATTATCTTGCAAGCATGGAGAATAAACGTCTGGACTGTTTGTAAAACCTGAACTGACACTAAGCATCATCATATCTCGGTCTAAACCACGTCGTTTTAAAGAATGCTTGAAGCACGAGTGCAGTAAAAAAAAAGCATGTTCCATAGCCATCAGGACCCACGGGGTAGGGGGGGACCGGCTCTTATGCATAGGACCAAATAGGATGACATTAGGTCAGGTGTGGTAATCAGCCGGAGGACAGCGAAGCGCCATCAACCAAAAAGTGTCCGCCGATCTGGGAATCGCGTCTCTGACCCTTCCGCTGCCAATTACCCAATTCGCTTGACTAACTCCGCTAACCACTGATAATGCATGTTTTATTCATGTGGTTTCGCTTCTTTTTTGTAATAACTTTTTTAACGACGATACAAAAGGTAGAGACTTTCATGATTAATGCCTTCATTTCTGATTTATGGCGGTTTTTAAAGCACCACATACCGGAGTTTGTTTCTCGTTATTCTGGCAGCTTTGATTCACTCTAGATAAGTAATCCTTTTATGAGTTTTTCAACCGAAGGGGTTCAAAACAGGCAGATCCATCGCCTAATCAAAACCCAGTCATTGCAAATGAACAGAAATGGGCAGAACGGTCACGAGGGTAGGAATAAATTCACGACACCGTTATTTTCATTGTTTGTGAAAGGGCTTGGAAAAACCCTCCTTTTCTGGAGTTTGACAGCTCTGTTGCTTTTACCGCATTTCATGGCATTCCACGCTTCCATAATTTATGGTGTGGTCGAAAAGAATTACCGACTAATTGAGCACTCTACTTTGTCATATTGCTTCGCGAATTTGAGCCACCTAGGCAATCATGTCACATTCTCACGCCTTGTCAGAATTCCATTTTGCTAACCCGGCCTGTGCATCGTGTGATTTCGATAAGTTGCTCGTGATTATTATTACTAAATTCGCGATAAGCAGTGGACGTGACAGAGGCATACTGACCAACATTGAACGTATGATAGATAATTTTTGCAACTGTACTAATAGTGGGTAAAGTTAAAATATGATTTAGTTCCTTTTTTCTATCTGCCTTCCCGTTATACTCAATAAGTGGATGTTTCCGGATTCTTATTGGATGGGATATTTCCGTTATTTTGTTCCAGGAATCCTGAGACCTGTATTCGCTGTGCACCCAATCACGTGAAATTGAAAGTTGTTTGAATTTGTTTCTCACGTGATGATTTCTGTGAATCAAGATTTAGACAAACGGCCAAATCAGATGATTATGTTTGGGGTTATAAAGTGACAGGTTGATTGATCGATTATTTTGTCGATCAACCCGATCATTTCTATCTTGATCTCGCTGAGCGATGGAGAATTTATCCAACTGATCTCTCACATACCGACCACGGAAATGAATGTATTTCTACTGGGGCGTTGATCATGGTTAGTGTGACGTGTCTCTGGGTGGCAAATTGGTTAGGTAATGTGCATTGCTAATCGCTGATTAGCCATTCATATGCCATATGACATTGTTTGATGCGAACGAATGAACGAAGTGGAGAAATCCCGTTTGATACGATGAGAGATTCAGTGGATGGCCCATGAAGGACACCAATAACTACAATGGTTTGCTTTTTAAGGCCCTTTCTATCAGAGATCGACACATACATATGCACACTTACACACAAATGACCCACTCTTTTAATCGGTATTTAGCTCAACATCTCAACACTAATCCCAGGACACTAGGTGTTTCTCCTACTACATTCGCAAGCGCGAGGACCGTTTTTAATTCATCATTGCTCGACACTTTCAGACGTGTTCGTATTACCACTAAACGCTTTCGATTTGTTTCCGACGATGAACGTATAATGAATGGTATTATTAATCCGACATTACTGGCTTTGGACAAATTTCTACTTCTTCCCTTTTAACAAAGCAAAAATTGTTTATTTCGACTGCCTGTATCAATCAATTATCCAATAAAGGTCGGAATAACTTTAGGCTAATCAGGAAGACGAATCAATTGCATTTTTTCATCTGCTTGGTTGCATGAAGCAAGCAAGCGCCGTTTCGACACGGATCAAACAGATCCAAAGGGGAAACGCACACTTACCGAAACTGTCATTTTTTTATTATTAAAACTTGTCCGACTCGCTCTGACTCGCATTCCGTGTAAAGAGCGTTGATGAAGTTTTTGCAAATCACACAACAGTCACTGCCTCTTGGTTGCTGTTGCATCAAACAGTTGTTGTTGTTATGACCACGTGAGCCTTGCTCTGCATCATAGCATACCTGTGTGACTGGTGGTATGCCAATGGTTATTTTCGTTCTTTCCGTTTGATTCATAGCTCCTCAGGTCAAGACAAATAATACTTCAATTCATTCGGAAGAGGATGAACGATAAATGTCCGTGACCTAAAGGCCAAGATTCGAATAGCGTCGAAGGTATCAGATATCATTAGAAATTCACACGGTAGGACGATGACCAGTAGTCAGATTGATTCTGTCTGATAAGTCCCGGTCAGGTACTGGAAGACGTTCTGGATACTAAGTGTGAGCGCAGACGTGAAAAGGGACACTGAAACCCAGTCAAACATTGGTTATTTTTGTAAACTCGGATCGAAAATTTAACAAATCTTTGGATCAGCTTGTCCGATTCTAGTCGAATAAACCAGGCACAATTGAAATGCTTTACCATTCATCAAACGGTGGTGAGGTGGAATTTACAGGAATAAGTTTTTCGCCCCAGGCCCAGTTATCTTAGTAAGAATGATCAAAGACACAGCTGACAAATGCAAAATGACTAACAGCATTAGGGAATTGTCTGATCAGTATATCCAACAAGAGCCAGAAAACTAGTCTTTAGTTTATCATCGCATTACCTCTGTCGTTTTGATCCGGCTAATGTATGATCCTTATACATTCTGAACTACCAATGAAAAATTTTGGTTACTTTTTAATTCACAAAACCGGAAGTTGGATCTTTGGCCCCAAAGTTTGCTCCATCTAAATTACCATGAGGCAATGTATAATCAGTCTTGAGGTAGAGCGGGATGCGACCAAAGAGGGCGGAATCAATCAGGAGCCGGTGTACAAAAAAACGATGAGTATGTTGAAACTTTCAACACCATACAAAGACCGCCTTAACAAAAAACAAGCACAACGTGATTAGAAGTCATACAGAGAGTAAGATTCTCCCGCTTGCAAGCCGCAGTTCAAATGGTCATTGTGGACAACCAAAACAACGCGGTCGAAGGCAAGCCCAAAGCAGTCATGGCAAGGATGTGCATCGTACTGCCATCGTACTGTCAGAACTTGGATCTTGAGTTAGCATGATTAGTAAGACAATAACACTCGGGCAACTTGTTTCTCTGTGCAATAAACCTTTGTGTCAACTGCTTGCCTACTTGTTGCAACAAGAAAAATACACAACAGATGCTTAATGCCATTCTAGAGACTGGATGGACCAGCGAGTCAGACTTCGAAAGCATCTAGACAGTTGCAGATATGCGGGGACATGGTAAGGTCTGTTATGGCATCAAATTAGGCCTCCGTACGGGGTCCTGCAAAAATTCAACGTGTTTATCGACATCACTTGATAGTCTTTTTCTGTGCAGTCTGATAAACTATCTTCTCGTGCCCAAAATCTCAGATCCGACGTGCTGGTACTCTTGGGCTTCGGGAGACGAGGGTACTAATAATATCAGTCGACTAATAACAGCATGACATATGCAAACTTAGAACTACATGGGCCATAGTGCACAAATTTGCGTGCTCTCTTTGGAAAGGAATGTAGTGATGGAAGGATACAAACGTGTCGGATGAGATTACGATAGCCCTTCGCTTTCAAACCCCAACTTACAATCAAGTTATTTCGGGAGTGAACAGCTGGACGATGTGTGATGCGTATGAAGAAATAAAATAAACAAAGTCGGACGCAAATGCATCCACGGGAGGGGGTTGACAGAGATGATTCGATAGCCAGGACGAGTTGGGAGACGGGAATCCGGCCCCTCGTCTAAGTGACAGATATTTGTCTGTCTCTGCGTTTGTGTGCGGATACGATGGGACCAATAAGTAAAAAAATGATACGGTTGTATGCGGAATAAAGACGATAAATTAGGTCAAACAATCGAAGGATGGAGATGGTCACACTCGTGCGATTCGGACAACTTTAGGCATACCATGCACCTACACAAGAACATGTGAGTAACACAATCAATAGGTCCAGAGTTGCACCCACTTAGGGCTAAATGCCAGCAGGGGCTAGGAAACAGGGAACGAAGACCATCTAGACAGGTGCTGGACATGCTGACGGATTTGAAGAGCTCCGAGAAGAAAAGCCACATAGTTGTGTTGGTGGAACTTAGCAGGATTAACTCTAAGGTGATTTGAACAAGTGGCCAAGGAACAAACACTTGAAGATGCTTTAGATGAAAGGTTGGGAGCCCTAGTCATCCACACGCACACGTTGTTTCGGCCAGTCAAATTTGCTGCAAACATTCGATGGCTGTCTTGATATTGATGCAGATCAACTGTCACAAAAAACACTTTATAGAGTTTACCAATAAACTAACATATTAAGAATACATGACCAGCTGTTTCTTATCGAGCTATTTGCAAAAGTCTTTAAATCGTTAAATTATATTGGAATCCTTTTTATTTCGCAAAAGTGGCTCTCCTTCTTGGAATAGCAGTCTTCAGCTGCTTAGAAATGCGATCCACTCCCTCATTCTCCGCGCACTTGCGTTTCGACACTTGTCACGGAACAGTAGACGCAAAGTAGGATTTCGAGTTACCGGTCGCCTTTGATACCATTCAGGTCCCGGACAACTTGGGATTCAGAGCTGCAGTCGACCGGCAATGGGCGAGTAGACCACGGATAACTAACCGATAAACATATACCGAACCGCCAATCACCGTCGTTCCGACTCGACACCCCGCTCTGAAGAAAAGCCGAATCCCGAGGAAATCAACGGCACAATGGTAATCAACGGCATTAAGAGTTCCAAGGTGGGATATTTAGTCCATATTTCTGTTAGTAGTGTCTCCTTGTTCATTCAACTGTATTTTGTTAACATCTACCGTAAGTCGGAAGAATCTAAAGGAACTGTGAATAGGAATGATAGCTGCATTGCAAAGTGGTTGTTAGATAACTATTACTCCCGCTACATAATCTCCCATAAATATTTTCTTTTTTCATTTTTTCGGTAGCACACACGCACTGGAAGAGACCAACTAAACTGCGACTAACTGACATCTTCAAACTCCACGTATTTTCTGTCCTCTCGCATTTCCACGTACTTTCGTTCTAATTAACGGCAGCATGACCGAAGCTTCTGTGGGTACGGAAGTACCGTCGTTTCACTTGTCCTGCCCTCCGACTGGTGGGCCGTCCAAAGAGATTCATCCGGCAGTTCTATCCTCTTGTGATTTGTGCGTGTGAGCCGATAGCCTTCGTGTGGCTAGACGTCAGAAACAGTCTGTGTTGATCTGATCTAAGGTTAGTTGTTAAATCGCATCCTCAGTGACAATCGAATTGCAGCAATGAAGCCTTGTTTGTTGTCAACGCATCCGAATGCTTTAAAATGTTCACATTTAGAAATAGTACGTTTTACGCTTTTCCTGGCTTACTAATGTTAATACATAAGTCTACGAAGACTCCGGCGTAAGTACCGAACAGGTTATTATTCCAAATTATGTTACTGAATAAAAGTACTGAAGTTCAACCTCGGAAACTCAAATTAACCGATATGAACAGGTAGGATATTTTTGCTCTTTTCGTGTTGCATTTTTCATGGCCGGCGGCGGCCAAAGGAATAACGTAATTGCGTTAGGACTTGAAAGTCGAGAGTTCGAGTTCCCTCACCGTCGGTCAACTTCCTCAGTCGGCAGCCCTTTGTTGGCCGCGGCCCCCTTCCTGAAAATGATGTGAATTGTGGTTTCTTTAATAAAGGAAGTGAAAGATAAAATGTCAGGACCAAATGATGCAAGGAGTGTATCGAAAATCGATGCGTCATGTTAAAAGCACAGCGTCGCTGGTAGATGTAATGCACATTACATCTACCAACAATGCTGTGTTAGAAGGATAAAAGGATGTGAATTGCTCTTCACAAACACCGCCAGACTATGAGTGCAATGACCGATTTGCCGGGGTAGAAATGAGAAAATAAATAATGACCAAATATTCGAAATTTACATGTAGCTCAATCAGGGAGTGAGGTAGTCCGGCACAAGGACGAACCGGTAGACAAACTGATAGACAAAAAGACAACGAGACAATACAGAGTCAGGTTATTAGTCGGTCGACTTTAAAGTACAATTTATTTGGAGCAAATATATATATATATATACCGCTGGATAAAAAACTGATTTTCTTACAGTTCATTTACCTGTGATAGTTGTTACCGTCGGTTTTGTTCTACTCACGTCGAGTTCACCCTATTCAATTCATTTTCATTCTGATGGTTAGGTTAGGACAAAAAATGAGCTTGCGTCACACCGCGCTGAATTGATCTACCAGACGATCAGTACCTCAACCACCGATTGGTCTTAGGCCTAAAACCTGTGGAGAGTGATCCCAAGACCCATACTACAGGACCCTCGACGTGAATTTGATTCATTGAGACTGATGTTTAGCACTGAGATTGAAAGACATTTTAGAGAATCCTACTAGGCACTGTATCTAAGATTGTGGAGTGGTCACTTGAAAATCCATGTATTTTGCTCGATCAAAATGGAATGCCAAATGAAATTCACGCAAATCGTATTGAAGTTTGCAAAAAGCACGCTTGAATTTGATGCGGACAAGCTTAGAATAGTCGGGGAAAACCCAGCTGATACACGTAACGATAGATGCTCCAAGAATGCATTGCTATTGAAATATGAGGAGTATTTATATGCTTTCTATTTCGGTGATATCATGTTCTTCGGGAAAACCCGTATCATTAATTCACAATTTTACTCACAGACTTGTTAAGTTTAGATCACGAGTTTCATTTTGTCAAAGTAGTTCTGTATGAGGAAGGAAGTCGAAACTTAAATTTATCCATTAGTATGCATGGCCCCCATATGAGTTGCTTCTGTGTATTTTTTAAACGAATGTTTACTAGCTGCAAAAATAATTACTGTGACTTCACAGACTATGATTTCATATGTTTGGAACGAAAAAAACTAGTTTTTTTTATAGAAAAGCAATGCTTTGTTTACGGGATGCAACTTTACAAAGTAACCGGCCATTGTTTATACAAACCTAGACTAGTTATTATGGCTACGAATACGGAAGCAGGACACACCGTTATCCGACTAAGACCGATTGGAATTAACGCGAATATCTTCAAATGGCTCCTGTCTAGCGAATTCTATCCAGAAACACACCGTCTACCATATCAGAATAAACATTAGTCCAACTGGAGAAAACAATCTCACATCCAATTTTACAACAACGACCTCCAAAGTCATTTTGGTTTGTTTATGTTCATTGTTCATCAGTGTTGTGCAATCGTCAAATCCGATCATGTTATGCCGCTTCGAGCTAGTGATAGTGTTGTTATGGTTGCATATGTGATGTGTTAGCAACGGCAGGCATGAATTCAAATCCCCCCGAGGTCGACAACTATCCACAATTTGACAACTTCTACGATATGAATGTTTACTGTCCTTGATGACTGAGATAATAAAATCAAGATACTGTTCAAATCACGAATACTATAAATTCGTTCAAATGTTGAACAGAAAAGATATCAGAAATCCATACAGCGATGCGAGGTTTGCTTACCACACATGGTTGTCGAAATATGTGTCCGATGTTCCAGTGTGCGTGTAGGTCATAGAATTGGTTATCCTCCTTCGGATGAGGACGAAGGGGAGCGAAAGGACTGTTCCAGGAAGGCGAAACAAATCTGTAATTCTACTGCTTATATACATGGCAAGGACAGAGCATAAAAGGACACGAACTACTGCATCGACGTATTCTTTTCTGCTCACGGTTTGGTGCGATTTCCGCTAGGTACAAGCAGAGCTGAGTCCCCGACGGAATTTTGCCGTTTCTTAAATTTTGCCATAAATCTTACGAATGCGCACGAAAGGTAGATTCTTCTGGTCGTTTGTTATCCGGAAAAGAACACATGAAATAACTTTTCGCAATTTTTGATTCGCCACAACCTTTTCACAAGTTTATTTTCTACCGCTAAGTGACATTTGCCGCAGGAGCCTAGGGCTCTAGCGGAAAAAGCCTATGATCTTCCGTCTCTGAAAACGCCTCAGGAATGGAGATATCCGAAATCGATAGTTTGCTGAGCATCGAATGTGACCGTGATTTCTCCTAGTTAGACTCTGTTGAATTGAAAATCATCGCGAGGCGAAAATACGCATCCGGTCTGAAATGAATATAATCCATTGCCAGTAGTTTGTGAGTGATCGCACAACTCACCTTTGCGGTCCACTAAGCTGTGGGCCATAGGGATCCCATACAACTTGTACCGCTTTGGAACCGGACTTTGCCTGGAGGTGTGATGATTTTCAGCCTAGCAACTGCAGATTTCCGGAAGCTACTACCTATTGTCCCTGTTGAAAAGGGCTGTATTTTTCACGAACATTAAGAAATGTGGTCAGATGTTTGTCATGATCGTCCTTACTTGTAATACAATGAATTTTTCATCGAAAATAGTTCCATTCATGATGTTTTGCAAAGATGTGATTTTGTCATAATCCAAAATGCTTCACGACGCAAATGGAACGACGTGCCGGGGGTGACCAAAGCAACAGAACGTCGTTCATTCTATTTGTCCCCTACTTGCAGGTAATCATTCTTTAAATCAGCACCGCTGAAAATGAACAACGCGACAGTTTTGCTACCAATTCACGTGCACTTGGAAGCAGGTGCCCAATTAATTCGAAGCGATGCATAGCCAGAATAACATCAACTGCCATTGGACACGAATCTTTATCTTGATCTTCATTCGAAATTGAGTACACCAACTAAAATCGGCAGATCCTAAGGTTTCTTATTTTTTAGTTAATTAAGTTTGTTGTCTGAAGATTGGTGGTAGCGTTCGCCACTCGCGACGAGGTCAAAATCAGAAAAAAACTAGGACAAAAAGTGTGACAGCAGCAAATATATTACTTATAAGAGATCTGTTGGTCACTTCCGACGAACAGCAACCTCCGTTTTCTCAGGTAATTTCAAGAAGACGTGCCCAAGAAAGAAATCATCATAAATATTTAGTAACAGAGGTTAGTCTGAAATTACGGTGCAGAATGTTGTTCAAGCCCTGCTCGTCTCAATGCAATGACTTTGATTCCGTTTGGTTCACTGAGTGGACCGAATGAATATGACGGAAAAGTAATTGAGTTTATTTCCACATCATTCAATCACCGAATAAGACTTGTGACTACCAACGTTTGCAAGTTTCATTCATTGTTGTTTTGATTCCTAAATCTACCCTGCTTTTCTTAGCAAAAACCGGAGTTCTGAGTAATAAGGCAAATACACAATAATATATTTGTTTACCAAGAAAGCATTGTGATGGGCTTTATCATAGGGTCTTTTTCTTCGCATCTGTTACTAAAAGTGTGTCTCGTCGAATAATTAGAATATGGGAATCGGGCAAATTATCAAACATAGCTCTTTGTACTGGTCGCCGAGGCGGATTTTCTCAAAAGGACCATCGTTAAAGTGGCACAGATTCGAGTCAAACTGACTCGATTCGTGTATGTCACCTTGCAAGTAGTTTTCCATTGTCTGGAAGGATGTGGACTTGAGGTATTCTGTCGCAAACGATCGGGGGAAAAGCCAAGCACACAATGCGAATTTAGATTTATTTTGCAAAATAGGATGGCTACCGTTGCCGGATATCATCCGACTGAAAGAAGTACCATTTGTGTCTTAATGTTGACTTTGTTCTGCGGAATTCATTTCGTAGTTGCATTCTTTGGCCAGTAGTGGCATTGTTTGGAAATTACCTGGTGTAAGTTTCGTTCAGATTCTTCTTTACAAATTGCCAACATGTGTCGAGCAAAAAGCCAGCCCGTTTGGTTCACAAACACGCTTCGCAGCACAGTGATCACAATAGAGCTTTGAATAACCATCGGCGATCCCATTGGTAGAAATAGCATTGTAATTATGCAGTGGTTCCGGTTTAATGGTACCATCGAGAACCAGAAAAAAATAGGGAACCAACGATTCTAAATAATCGAGGAAGTTACCCAACACGGATCGGCGTCTGATCCATCCGGTTTAGTGGGATGTTCTTTTTTTGGATTGAAAAATGATGATCAAAACGCGGTTAGACTCGATCCAAATTACCAGGAGGATTGTGACTTCAACGGCAAATATCCAGGCATTTTACAACCGACATAAACTGGATCCAAAGATTAAAAAATGCACCAGAGGTTAGACGATAAACCGAACAGGGGATAGTGGAAATAGGTAAGCACAACACAAAGTAAACTCTTATCCGTAGTAATACGGGAAAAAAAGTTTGCCTTGTTATTGTTTCGTCAATCACTAATCGATACAGACTGCACTTTTCTGCCCGCAGCTCTCACTAATTCCGGAGAGAACAACCAACTCAGGAAGTTACCAAATCCCGTCAACTGGCCAAAATTGAATTTTTTGCACTGCCATTATGTGCGCCCACGGTAGTGTTCCATAAAGCGTTCATAATCTTGAACGGAGAAAATAACATGAGATCAGCACGAGTCGAGGCTCAGCAAGTGCATTAAATAGCGTCAAGTCTTGCACAGGTGAATTCGATATGACAAAATCAGCCCGTTCCTTATAGTCAGTAGTCACTAATCTGTTGACCAATGGGTGAGTTCAGTCGGCCGTTATTGACTAGCGCCATTAGTGCGATATCAGCGCAGATAAGCTAAACTCTGACCATGGTAACCAGTATGACGATTCAGTATTCACGATCATCATAATCAAGAAAATGACGAAGCGACCACTGACTTTATTTGCAATACAAAAGATATTCTTTCAGGCAGTAACCCGGGGCTATTGAATGGAAAATGTGGGAGCTTCCGATTGTAGAAGGTAGAGAACCGGCGATGATCGAGTAGTTGCTGTTCCAGTATAACAAAATTTGCACAATTTTGATCTGAGAAGCCGACGAAACGAGAGATATTCATGGTTATGGCATGCTTGGACTCAAGTGACAATGCAGACAATTCAACACACCAATCGATAACGGTCTGGAAACACGTGTACACACGTTAAAACTGCCTTGCGATTTTTAAGCTTCCTCATGCTTGAAATTACTAATTAATTAAAACATTCACCAAGAGTCTGTTGTTTACCATAAAACTCTCCCTTGTTTTACTGCGCACTAATATCACAATTATTCAGAATGAAGCGTCTGACATCATCCTTCTTTTGGGACCATATTTTCCCCCAAATTAGGAGCTCACTGGGGGGTATAGGATCCATGGGCAAATGTGATCCCATTTTTATTTGAGGAAATATCATCACATGTATAGCAACAATCCATTCGGTCATCTTTCTGTTTGAGATAGATAAGATCGTTTTACCAAGCTTAATCTGTCAAGTATTGAAAGTTACTATGTAACTATATTTCTACCCCGATCGGCTATTGGGAAACAACGCGGCCCTGAATAGATCTTGATGTTATCTTTTTCTATTGTAACCAGAAAAATTGTCCTCTCATCTGTCAACTGATTCACCCTCAGTTTTGTATAGTATTGTATTGTGCGTACCTAAGTGTCCCCATTTAAGTCCAAATATAACAATGAAGAAAAGCCTTACGTTCACTGCTTCGTACTAAGAAAGCGAAAAAGGCAATCGAAGAGAAGTTTGTCAAATGACTGATTTGAACACTTAAGGCAGCGGGGTAAAACATAGTGAATGAGTTGGGGGAGGTATCTGCCAGGATGCGTGCTAAATAGGGGACAATGGACTTCCTGCAGATGACGATGTTGATGGGATTGGAGTGAAACGCGGACCGTGTAGGAATTTGAGCACAACACGTTGAGAGATTATCGTGCAGTTGATGATTAGAATCCGAAATTAACTTGTGAAAACAATTTACACCTGTGAATGAGTGTTAATCATACAGTTTAATGGACAGTTTGCTTAGTGTTACGAAAGATAGGTGACTGGTAATTGACACAAGCCGGCAAAGAATCCTCACCCCAATCTTAAGACTCCGAAAATGACAGCAGAAGACTCGGAAAAACACTGGTTTACAAAACAGCGGAAGTGTTGCAACTCCGACAGTTTAAATGACAACAATCAGTGGTTCTTCACACTGATGTGAATAAGTGAATAAGTGGATTGCAAATATTTATTGATACCAAACCTTATATGCATCTCAGAAAATCAACCCTGGTGAGTGTCTGTAAGTTTAAAGGAGACAATTTGGATGGGCAGAGTGACTCGAAGATACACAGAAGACTTTGAATAAAGTCAAGTATCAAGGTTTTAAGCAGGTTGCACGAAATATTTGCAAATAGAAGACAGATTGCGGCAAAGGCTTGGAAACTATTTACTGTTCGAGATAGTTTGAGCGAAAGCAACATTAACAGCATAATTAGACATGACAGTTTTGGCTAATTAACAAGTCACTGATGTAGGCAGAAAAGAGTTGCTTGGGAAAAGTAACTTCCCGAAGCACATTAGAGTTGTGAGCGGATGGTGTACACTGGGTCCGCTGGGTAGGGTATTAAGATAGCCATGCTGACCAAATGTTTCCAGTTTGCGAGGTAGGCAAGACGGTTGAACAGACCGGAGTTCAGAAGAACATTCTAAAAGCGAACAAATAAAGGAGTTCGTCCATACATTTAAGGATATATAAACACGATAAATTAGGGAGAATAAATGTCCAAAGATGATCGGTTGAATGCATACGAATGCTGACGGAATTCGCGAGGACGATTCACAAATGCATTTAAACATATAAACAAAACTGGCAGCGAGAGTTTAGGACTGGAAAACTTCAGAGTAACGTTGAGAACATGGTTGGATTAAAAACAGTAGAAATGCTAGATTTTTGGCATGAGAAAAAAACTGCGGCCAGGAAAACAAAGTGGATTAGTGAGGTTATGTTTACCAGGTCCGAACTGATTTCAAGGAATGTTGAACAATCGATAGATCACGTGCTAGGCACATTATTAAAAGTTGTAACAACATAACACGTACCAATGGCATTGTGCACATGCACTAGGGAATAATAAGATTTTGCAGGAAAATAGATGTAGCGGTACAATTTGCGACAAATTTCAATCCCGTCTGAATTGAAATCTCACATTTTTCACCTACGCGAAATTATCATCTGATCTGACGGTCTCTGTCAACTTAGTTTCACCTTGAAGTTATGAAAACAACTGTGTGTGCACAAATGGAACAAGCCCATTGGCTTTCCCAATAGATCAGGCAATAGAATTCGTTTTGGCAAACAGTGTGCGACGTTCTGCAGTCTTCTGATGGATGATCTTGGCGACCATTGATTGGAAATAAGTTTTGGATTAAAACCAAAAATAGGAAGCCTATTCCATCCACGGTAAAACTAATATGAAGGTGGTTTCCAAAAGCATAGAATGCTATGGAATGATACACATCTACCGGGAACCTCTATTTCTTGACAGAGACTAATAACGCTTGTTCATCGTCGTGATGTGTCAAACAGGTGGGAATTCGACAGGAATATTATGCTGCTTGTATAGAGAAAGTTAACATCGAATCAAAGTCCATGCAAACGGTTCATTTTAAAAGACCATCAATTAAAGAAAGTTGCACAAACGTGGCCTCGGTGGAAGACTAATTTACAGGTGGGTTGGGCCCCTCTCTCTGTCAATGAACGCTCATCAATATCTAGGCAGGAAAGCCAGTCTGACTGATGTTTTACCATCAGTTAATCGTTCCGCAACTGACACAACGAGTCGAAAATAAAATCTAGTCAAAGGACCGTAATTAATTATGGACAAACTTAGGATGGTATCAAGATATTCTAGTTAAATTTCGTGAGAAGTGAAGTTATTTCAGACAGTGTCAAAGTATTTATGAATCTGCTTTGAAATAGGCTGTCTACTTGAATCAAACTATCGGCAGATGACAAATATTTCCGATGAAGATGTTTTCAAGTTTCAAAAGCACCGTTATTTCGTTCGCTTTCACGAGGCCGTAATAAGAAGAAAATAAACAAATCGGACGTTTAACTTTGATTGACAAGTGCGTAAGTCAGGTGGAAAAAGCTCGATTTTACCTCTAAAATGAACCGAACTTCAAATGAGAAATGCCAATGAACTCATCAGCAGTCAGGTTGACGTCATCAGCTCGTGTGTAGTTTATCCTGTTCTATATTATTACCTTCGTCGTTAGCTCTAAACCTAGGCCGCCTGGACGATCTTTGAATGGAAGCTGTTCTTCCGACTGATCTCCGCAAACAAGAAATATACGCAACTGTTCAGGATCAAATTCAGAACGGATAAATATGTCTTATCAGAGAAGCAAATCGGCTGTGCAGATGCACTGACGACGTCCTCTAAGTGATGATGTGTGTGACATTAATCTCATCCAGCCGAACTGTACGAAAATCGGTAACATGACCTAGAGATTTTCAAAGGTATTGGCTGAACTAGCATTGGTACCGGTGGATCTAATATTGCGCAAACAAATCTCAATATTTACAAATCCCAATGGTCATTAAATGCGAAAACTAATATGATTTACATGGAGGAACATCACCACATGACACCTGCTACATTTTTTTCAAAACTTAATTTTCTGAAAAAGCAAAAGGACATTCTTTGACTACTTGGGTGATGAATCTGGTTACACTGTTTACTGGGTTTCTATTTTTGTTGTTTTCGTTGGCTGTTATCCCTATAAAATCAGGCTGGCTTTTAATTATATCGGAAGAGCTTTACATGCTAGTGTTAAATGCCACAAGCTTCATCCCTGGTGTTTGTCATTTGCGCTACCAGCGAACAACGGTTAGGTACGCGCTTGTCGCACAGCACCAACGAATTTCTTTCCTGCACAGGTCGAATCATGCACAAACGTGCTGCGACTCCCCGTCAGATCTTTCACACGAGAAGTGAGTCGCAATTCACCTTAGGACAGCTTATGGACTCAGTCTGACTCCGGGCCACAGCTGTCTAGTTTTATCAATACAAATAAACGTTCTACCGATCATAAAACGCCTTGAGAATGGCTACTCACTGTGGTCAAAACGTTCGCGCATCTATCAACAACGCTTTGTTATTCACATTATATCATTCACAGTTGAAACCAATACACAGCGCATTGATTTTCTGATACGCCCCTTACGTCATTTGGTCCTGTAATTCAGTCACATCTAGTAGCCGGTTATCGCTTTTGGTTGTCTCGTGGATGTGAATTGTTTCATAGAAATATTCTTCTCTGGGAGTCCGCTGGTAACAAGTTCACTGCGGTGGATGTCCTTCGGGTTTTGAAACAAAAAATGAGATCAATACGTCTTCTGATATTCCTCGCCGATTTAATTCCCCGACCATTTTTGTTCATTCCCACCAGTTCTGGTTAGAAAAGTCAAGTTAAACAGAGACGCGAATTCCCCTATCACTCAAAACCAAGTGGTTTATCTCTGTATTTTATAATTAGCACTTGTTGATAGCGCAACTTAAAAATTGACATCGTTGTTGGGATATTATCATAGCTATTTTGATTTTTGATCAAATTAGTGGATACAGCGATTAATTATTTACTTACTTTCAAGCTTTTGCTCATTTAAACTAGGCAGGCAACCATTGGGTAACCATTTTAGAAACACATGTCAACTGTTGCCCGGTGACAAAGTGATAAAGTGAATTGTTCCAGGTAATATTGGGCCTGAGTTGTGACAATCATTCCAGTCTCAGAATAACGAAAATGGAATGGAATACCCAGTGAGGCACGCTGTGCGGACACTAATCTATGCCTTGCTCACGGAGATTACGGAGATGCACTTGCAAGCCAAAAGCCTGTTCATCCGCGTAAATTTTGGCAAAAACAATCAAACTGTTTGGAAAAGGAACCGTTAATACCCATTCCACCACTACTTTTTCGGTCCATAACACGCCCACGAACAAAAGACAACAGGCAAATACCGTCGGCCTGAAATGCCAAAAACACACGAGTTAGACAATGACAAATTACACGATAATGCAAATTGGTAGAACTTGCACTTCACTGATTAGTACTGCTGGCGCCCAAAACTCCGGTTTTTTGAGAGTGACCCACGCGCACGCGCACGCGGACTTGGCATTCAGATTCCGACTTGGACAGAGAACAAGCGAAATCAGATAATTTTTTTCATCCGCTTCGACTATGTGTATGGCAAGGTTTTTTGGAATTTCAGATAAATGCAAATTGCTTAGAAGCAAACCAGATTTTAGGATGAAAAAAACCAACATGACCTTGGGCACGCACTGGGCGGATGACCAATTGACGCCTTCTTCTCAGGGTTGATAAATAACATAGGCACCACCGGTTCTCTTTTCGCCATCAATCATGTTCATACCCCATTAGTAAAGGTTACGGTGGCCCCGAATCAGTTAAGCCGAACGAATCTTCTGAATAGGAATTTAATCCTGGTAAAATATGACCACCAATTGGCCGAAACCTAGCACTGCTTGAAGTCTGACAATATTTTGATTGCTTTGTCTCAATAAGCATGAAACAGACCGGGTGATGTATTTGTACTACCCGAATGCACAAAGTATTGGTTGGTTGCAGACAGTGAATTGTTGTTTGTTGTACACACAATGATTTTGACAAAAATCAATTTAATTTCAGACAAACAACAAGAAAGACAAACAGAACTATCGATCCTCCGTTCGGAATAATCGGAACAAAATGAATTTAACAATTAAAGTCGTCTATCAGCTGATTTTCTTTTTTCGAATGTTTTCATTCTTGGTCACTTTATTTGTGCTGTTACGTACACCTTGAAATCGGTGACACAATCCTAGTCCCAAGTATGACAACATAAAGGAACAATATTTTAGTTAATGTGCAATAAAACTTATCGGCCTTGTACAAATCAAATGACGGGGCGTTGTTTTGTTTAAAGCCAACACTTGTAAATAACGGGAATAAACTGATTTACAAGTTTTATGCAGTTAATTTATGAATATCACCGGTCTGCTTTGCCGAATCTCAGGCGCATTTTGGTCACGCTTTTCAACTCCGCTATTGGGTCTGTTCGGAACAATAAATGACATACTTGTGCGATGTATGATCTCTGGATTGTTTCTCAAAATAAATACTAACTGAACAACGTGTTAGCTTTACGTTTAAAATAGTGTTGTCGGATAAAATCTATGGGTTATGTAACTCGGTGGATAGTCAAAACATGATGTGGAATCGCCCGACCATGTTTGAAGTAGAACGAACTGGTTTGCGCAGTTTACACTAGGCAAAAATGACATTTTAGTTCAATGGAATGAACCGAACTTTTGGTTGCATACACGGCTGTCATTCAGCAAACCCGGCAGTTTACAATTAAAAATAGGCTATAACGTTGGATCCATTCAAACACGGTCATATCAGACTTGATCTTATTGCAGTGATTGCTCAAAGCATAAACTTTTATCACTTTCGGGGTCTAGATGCAAATATGTATTATGGGTTGCTGAAATGAACGCATTCGTTTTATTTTTACAACGTCTGTCTGTAAGCAGTGAATGCAATGATGCCAACATGTCTGCCATGTCTGCCAAACCAGCCAGCATTCAATAACCCCGTGTAGCAACTGGTACACAGTCTGTTCCATATTCCTAGTTCCAGCTGATATCCAATTTCGATCAGATTTGATTACCCAGTTTGGCTTAACCGGTCGACAATCCATATTGGCGGTTGTCATCTGATATCATGTTGGAAGGTTTGCTAAACGAAGCCAAATTCACAATTGCAGTACCGTATTATATCCTGTTACGATTGACAATACCTATTCAGTGGCCCAATTAAAACTGGTTGATTCATGAGAAAGATATGCTTTGGAAGTCAGACTTTGAAATATTTATCTTGGATGACTATTCGCATACACAAAAAATAGATTGAGTAATCTAATGTCTCGATCACTCTGATGTGATCTGTGTGTTCAAATTGTGTTTCGATTGTGTCTAAGTAAGGGGTTCGAACTCAGTTGACGATTAAAAATTTCCTTGCTGGAATGAATTCTGATGGAAGCGTTACGACTGATACCTCCCTTTAGTGACCTACATAGTATCGTTAAGTTTGTAATACTCTAGAATCCAACTTCTCTGCTCGACTAAAACACCAGCTCTCGTGCAATTTATTGTTCCCTCCATTTCGATGACCACCGTAGAAACCATCGTTTGGTAGTTGTTATGTTGTTACGTTCTCTTTTGGGCAAACGAAACACAGTAGGGGCATTCAAGTAGTGTCAGAAAGGCTTAGTTCTCTTGATTTGTAGAAATTTTGTCCAAAAATCTTCACTAAATTCAACGATAACACTTGGGTTTGCCATTGCACCTGTCAGAAGACAGTTCGCAGTTCAGCTTGTCACGTGCAGGTAATAATAATCACTCGTAGTGAGTTCAACATCCCTCTGGCAAAGAAATCACTAGGATCGGTGCAAATATCTTCCCAGCAATTATCACCGGATTCGCATATGACAGATCCACTTTTCTGGTATTACTGAAATTTCATAAAAAATCAACAACATCAGATCGCCTAATAGCAATTTTCGAGTAACACTGATAAACAGATTAAATTATGTCGACCGTAGACCGGTGTAGCCTTTGATTCAAATATTCCATCCTTGTGTCAAAATACCCCGTGCTTCTTGTCAAGTCAATGGATTTTTTTAACGTTTTCATTTATCCAACTCGTACGTTAGGCAAATTGCATCTGGTCGATCTACAGGTATGTGTATATATTTGGAAGCACTTGTCTCGCTTTCCACTAGAATCATCAATCCGGTAACGTAAGTAAGAAAAAAAGTGATTCATTGTGTTTGTTGTGCACATTGCTATCGTGAAAAAATGGTAGGTAGTATCTGTCAGAATTCCCGATCTGCTGCTCTGTTTTCTGCGAATATACCGATATTGACTGCGATATATCTCATTCCCATTTCGATTCTATCAAAGGTACCGCTCTAGGCCATGGTACACGAAAGATTTGACGCTAAATTCGATTCAATGGTTTAAACATTCCCGTAGAATATACACACCGGCAAGGTTTAAGTGCAAAGACATGAATGTGCTGTTGTTGGTTGAGTAAATCGGTAAATATTGGGTGGGACACTAAACAAATTGAACAGGCATGAAAAATCACATCAAGAACTCGCAAAATATCTGTTCATAACATTAAGAGCATTGGTTTTGATCGATGCTACCTTTTGCTGAAAACAGCTTACAAGGCGTCAACTACTTATGGTCTCTTAATTGCTTTGTCAAATGAGGTGATTGAAAAGCAAATTCCGTTCAGAACCACGTAAATACAGAGACATTATCATTAATTTTCTGAAAATGTCATTTCATGCAACACCTGGAGTTATTCGTATTTAATCATCAAATGCTTCGTCAACTGCGGTTTCTGTACTCTAATTTATGGGTTTTCTTCAGAATTACAGACTTTGTTCCACATGTTTTTTTATATTCGAAGACTAAAGAGAAAATTATTTTGATCTGCTATTATTTGGTTCTGTGATATTTATTTGCAACTCTCTATGAGATGAATACGCTGATCTATTAATGAGCTTTAAAATTTCGCTGAAAATCGTATTGCGGAATAATGATGAACTACTTTTAGACGTCATTCATGTGGTCTTGCAAGGTATGCATGTTTTTATTTGTTTCGTACAAAGTTTGTGATAACGTCATTCCCTTTTGTCTTCCAGTCTCTGACTGAGATCCCTTTACTTGTATATTTTAGGACAAGTGTAGAGCATGTGAGGTTTGGAGAGGTGAAGTCTCGATATCCTCCACGGCTCACTGAGAGAGAGGGAGCAGAAACCGGAAACCAGCACTAAGAAACTTGATAAGGTCTGGTTAAATCAGATGCGCTAACGAGCCGGCTGACAGTAACCTGCCACCTATCACTTAAGTGATCCGTGGAGCTGGGATTCAAATACCTGACCATTTTGGAGTACTCAGTGTTAATCCATCGGACGATCACCAATTGTTCAACCTCGCAATGATCTTGAACTAAAACAAAGAGTCTTATATGGGGCTGTTATATAGATGGCACACGAACTACGCATTACGAAATCAGGCAAAATTTGCCCCAAGCTCTTGCGGGTATTCCCATTCTTCTCACCTCTTAGTGATGTGTGGTTTTACGAATGAAGTAGTGAATAGTAGGGAAAGGGCACGGATACGCATTCTGTATTTTGGAAGTTATCTATCGTTTTGATTGCAAGCTGTGCATGTCACGTAAAATTTCACCCCATCAGGTACACCACTCCGTCTTCCCTATTATAGTCTGTCAAACAAGTCCTACTGAACAATGTGATTGACCTGCTTGGAAACAACCGAACAACACGGTAGTGTGGAATGAGAATGAAGAAACGGTTAACATTGAAGCTTGTCACTGAAAAACCGACCTTGCGGATGCATATGTAGATTACAACGACAGGGGACCTTGGTCAATCCACGATAGTAATCCAACTGAGAATGTTTGTCGTATCACTCTCGAACTAGAATGTGTCTAATGAGGATAAATGAATGGGCAACAACAGTGGTTTATTCACTTCTTTCGCTGGCTTTCAAATGAAGGAAATCCATTTCACACTGATCTACGTTTCTCTTTATTTCCTGCAAAACTGGAATGCAAGGATTTGAATAATTAGTGCGGTTTTTCAACGAAGAGCACAAGTAAATCTAGGTGCACCAAGAATTGTTCTTTCATATAGAAAATTATAAAAATAAATTAGTAGAAACGGGCAAAATGTAGGCCGGATTACAGTGACCACAAGAACCACAAAGCAAATGGATGGGAGAGTTCTCGCTTTGTGTGGCAATAACTGGTACTTCGTCGTTTTATGATGTGTCAAACTGCACCGCAAAACGATACATTATAAGATATCGCGCTGCTTTCCGTCGTATCGTTTTGCAAATACATTTGCTTACATAAATATTGTGCTTTAGTTAAGAAACATAAGGAAAACCTAGCACACATGAATCCAAATTCAAGTACAATTCCAATATTTGCTGAGCCCATACAATGGGTTACGTATACTGCTAAAAACTAACGTCACATTGCTCAACTCCGCATAATTTATTTTTTTGCAAAGATCCAGTGTTAGGCAACTGGTTATTCTAGTGAACGCAACACCAAACACTACACCGTATCCCTGATTTATGCAAATTGGAACAGCCAGGACGTGATTTTTACTGACAAAATGCTCGTCATTA
>LUCM01001348.1:380772-440804 GCA_008360955.1 Fasciolopsis buskii
GCCATAAAACAGCACGACGATCTGAGTTTGACGTAACTCACTGGGGACCGGTGACTGATTGCCCATTTCTTGCACACTTCGAATATCGCTAGATATCTTGATTGCTCAGTACACCATTTTACCATGTACGCTGATGAGCATATAGCCTTAAGCATCGTACGCCAGGTCGAATGGGAATCAGGGTTTGTCCAATTCGGCTACCCTGATTACCAAAGATTTGACATTCTAATAGATGGTCCCCCGGATTCGTGTTTGTCCTCACACTTTAGTCGACGAACCACTAAGCAAAGACAGTGTTTAGGATATATTTAGCAGAGTCTATTTGAGACGCCGGTCACTTGGGAGCATTTCGAGAGGTGATCAGGGCGAGCACTCAACTCAAAACC
Source organism: Fasciolopsis buskii (assembly GCA_008360955.1). Taxonomy (NCBI): domain Eukaryota; kingdom Metazoa; phylum Platyhelminthes; class Trematoda; order Plagiorchiida; family Fasciolidae; genus Fasciolopsis; species Fasciolopsis buskii. The sequence continues at coordinate 381,159 of LUCM01001348.1, forward strand.
TGAAACACCCACCCCAACCAAGCTGAGGCATTTCGGGTCATAAGGATGCACAACCTTGATTTGCTTCATCGAGACTGAAGCCCCATTATGGTCTTTCCCGACAGGAAGATTAACTGGATGACCTGGAATCTGTGCGAGAAAGATAAAGCTCAAAAGCTGACCAGCCAGATCATAAAACAATCTTGTCAATTTTAACATGCACTACAGATGCTCTGATAAAGCAAAATTGTATCAGTATTTAATTCCGGATTACCGAAATCAAGCTGGTAGCTGAATCGTGTACATGGAGTAGCTTTTCACAATGCGACCAGTACGGTACTATGCTTACTATACTACTTCAGCATCATTTTGAGAGAAAAAAACATCGAGATGCAAAACTGTAAAGCGAATGTGGGAAATCGTAAGTTTAATTTGATAACAAGAGACTGTGATAAATCCGGCTGGCCACTGGTGTATCTCATCGGTCTGTTGAACATATCAGTAACTAGTCCATGATTTATCGCTATTCGCCTCACATTCCGCGTAAAAGAACAAGGACAGACCTCAGAACTCATGCCTGCTAGCGGACGAAATTCAATGCAGCCTGATGCTCTACAATGCGGAAATTTGTGCGAGAGGACTAAGGTGCACGGCTATTTGTCTTTGTTGTTTTTCTTGAGAACTGTGAAGAGACATGCGATACATTATAGGCTGGTGATTGATATGTTCAACCAGGGGCTAGCTGAGATTTAGCATAGCCTCTTGTTCGCAATTGGACCTTACAATTTATCTCATTCGTTTTACAGTTTTCAATCTCACTGCCATGTTTTCTCAATTCAGTCCAAAAATTTTATTGATGAATCGAGCGAATGGATGAACAGTTTCTCGAATGTAATTTATCTCTACTACTGATCACAACCTCGTACTGGGATCCTTCCTCCTCTCGCCTAAATGGGTTCTGATCTAATGATAAACACGGCTGCTAACTATGTGTGGCCTTGGATGGACTTGCATAGGATACTGATTTTGGAACAACAAAGGCAGTACTCTACATGATTTTATAAGAGGACTGATAAACTGAAGCTGTTGAATTCCACATTGAACCGTACTATAAGGTAACTAGATCATCATCCCCTCCACTTGATAAACCCTACAGGAAAGTCACAATAATTTTAACGATGCAAACTAACTGCAAAGAGCTTGGTGAATATAGATAGCAGACTGGTACAAAATACTGGTGATTGCCAGCGCTACCTGCGAAACGCGCAGTTAGTAAAAATTATAGATGGAAAAGAAATTTCCCACTGTGTTCAGCCTTTTTTCTACCACCAGGAAAGTTTACGGTCCCGATCCTATCGAATAGCATGTGGAGCCAAACGACAGCAAAAGTGTTGCGACGTGCAAGTCTGATCTGCAGGAACAAAATATTTGCATGTGCTGGCCAAAAAGTGTACACAAACCGGGAAAATTGTAGTACGAAGAACTAATGGTCAAATTTAAGCATGCCATGATACACGAATTAAAAGACTGCAGAAAGATCCCCGAGCCCCGTTGAAGGAGCAAGTGAAAACCACTATTTAAGCTAGCCAAAGAGAAGCTGGATTGAAGTTCTCGGCAATTTTGATTCGGCGACTTTGCAACTAGACTTTCTAGAAAATCACAATGTCGCGACCATACCCGCCCCCTTTTATTCTCTTGGAAACCTAGTTGATGTTCCAGTTCTGTTTCCTTATTTATGTGACAAGACCAGAGGACAAATAAATACAGATTAATCTATAGACGGGGAATTTCCGAACTCGATTAAGTAATCTAGTTTTCGGTTTATCGAATCCTTCCGACCCAATCAATAATTCAGTTGGCTAGCATTTCCCAGGCTATCAACGTATTTTGCTCTTACGCTGAACGGATATGGTGACTGATGATAAGGACTCGATAAAAAAAGATGCAGGGTCTGTGAAAATGAATCGAACGAACTACCACGGAACGCAAATGACCGTCATATCCAACAAGAAGTTCCTTTGGCTGCAAGTCAACAGAGCAGCACCGGATGCAAACGTGTAGATTAAATTGAGCGGGAAGCAAATTTTTTATTCACCTTTGTCACCTAAAGCGAAGCTTCGTTGATGGTAGCCACAATCACCAGGTGTACTTTTATTGTCTTGGGTATTTTGTTTCTTATTTCATATGTGCACAATAGCTGAGTCCGGCGTATGTTGAACAAAAAAGATGGTTCTTCTCATTTGACGGTGCAAATACGTCACAGTCGTGTTGAATATAGAACATTTGTCAATCCTCAAGCTACTCGATCAAATTATACGTAATATGGGATTTTCAAGTTTCTTCATTAAATGATTACTACTGATGAGCAACAATACGATAGTTAGGAACGCACTGGGAACACAAGAACATAGATAGTTGCATTGTCTTGGACCAATAAAAAGTGCGGGAAAATTGGATCTATTTTTAAATGGTTTTGTCATGATTTTGGAACAACAATTCATAGTAAGTTTGTTTCAAATGGTTGTTAAACTAAAGTATAGTGATCGCAAACCACGGGTTTCATTTTCCTACTCCATCTGTTTACAAGCAAGCAAGCAAAAGTAGGAAGTCAGTTTCCAACAATCCGTTCACTTGAGCAAAAGATCACTCTTTATAGTAGTTAAACTTTGTTGCAGATAATCACTCAATAACATGGACCTTATGCTAATTACTGGGCAGCAAAATAATCTATGTTTATAGCCACTACAACACACCTTACACCAGCTGACTTTCTCAACACAATAGTTTGCAGTCATTTAACGTTTGGCGAATGAAAAATGAATTGCCAACCAAATACATAAACTGGTCAACAATATTTAATTTTCTAATATTTATAATCATTCGACGAATGTTGCTCTTCCTTAGTGTTACGAGATTAGAGTTAGCTCATTTGTAAGTGGGTAAAATATGAAAGAACTTTAACGATCACAGAGTGTTTACAATAGGTACCCACGCGTGTTTCGCTATACTAAATCAACATTCGCGACCCGAAATATATTCATTGAAATTAAGAACTTCTTTATTTGCGAAAATAATTTGTTTCTTGGCGGCATGCGTTCAATATTGACCACAACTATACCAAAAGCTTACTTGTTCCAAATACCACCAGCTCGAGAAAATCTCGTATCGCATCGAAGAATCAACTTAAGGACAGCTAATTCCCTTCATTTTTTCTTATGGAACACTTGTATGAGCCGAAATGGAACAGCTAGGATGCAAACAGTTTGAACAAGTCATAGTGGTGCGCTAGAGGTACATTTAAAACATTACCTAAGATATTTCGTACCAGTTTCTTAAGTCTGAAAAGAACATTTCAACGCGATCACGCTATTCAGCAAAGATTGAAAAAGCAATGGCTATACTTAAAACCAAAAACAAAGAAGTTCACGGGACCATACATTCGAAACCTAACATGAATCCAAATAGAACTATATCATTCTAGCTGAAGATGGGAGTTTTCTTTGAACTCGTGAATCTGATTAGCCATTAGGCATACCATTACACTTTCGCGAAAAATAACCAGACATGAAATAGCTGAAACTTAACAACACTCTTTCGGGGGCCCTGGTACTTCAAAGTGCACGGAAGAACCAAATCATCGACTAAATTACTGCAAGCTTTTGGTCATCCAGGTGGTAGCAACTACCGGTAGCGCTCTCTCAAGACAATCACTAGAATTCGGCATATGACACAATGTAGTTAATATATAGGTGCGACTAAACAAAGCAAGCGTGGTTTCGTAAATAGTGATCAGCTGCGGAGGAGTGATACTTGCAATAAAAAGCTAGTTTGTCAATTCCTGTTTCAACTCCGTGCAAAATGACCTCCGGACAATGTGTTGGCATTCAGACGTGTAGGTCACGAGTCAAATTCCCACTTGGCAGCCCTCTGTTGGCCCCGGCCTCTATCTAGAACAATGATGAACACTTTTGTTTCACTAAAGAATTGAAACCATGAAATTAAAAAACCTCGGATCTTAACAAAGTTAGTTGGCATCGTCATCCGACACCGGTTCATCTCTGTGGTTCGCCACTCATTTATCTGGTTACTGCCAATCACGGAAAATTTTCGAACAGGGAAGATAAATTCCAGTTCCCGCTTGTACTATGGTGCGTTGTTCTGGATGCCATCATGCAACACCATCTAAAAAACAGAAAAAATTAAAAGGGCTCGTGGAAGATCAACGGCAAACATATGAGTTCGACAAAATGACGAAAGAAAATACTTCAAATAAAAAAATTGACTGACTGCAGCACTGAGCCATGTCAAGTTATTGTTTCCAACCCGTGTAATTTTGTTTCATTAAAAAGTATCATTTGCGAATCGACAAAACAATGATGACAATATATTACATATGGTTTAGTGTCCAATGTCTGCATCCAATTAGCTATTAGAACCACGAGAGCACTATACACTTCTTTCATCTTTGTTAGCAATCAGTACATTGTTTCCGCACTTTTCAGTGGAAAGTTAGATGCTCATTCGGGACGATGAACTATTGCCAAATTGAAACGGTATCTTCTACTACTGCAGACTACGAAGGTATAATTCTGACTTTGTGATGTTACCGCTAAGGTTTGCTCCATTCGTAGATTTCCCACTGGAGATCCACTGCATCTGTATTTAGTGTAATATGGGGAAAGAATAGCTTCAAAATCACGTCTTACTAAACCGCAGTCAATTTTTCAAGGTAAAAATTTGCCTTCCGAAAGTCGGCACTTGTACCGTTTCCCATCTCAAAATTATCGAATTAACTCCTCGTCCATTACTGCCGATAAGGACATGAAAGAATGCAGACATGCAAACGATATCTGACTAACGGAATTGGAAGCACCTCTAAGCAAAATACGCAATTCCTATGCACAAAATTCGTCCCTAAAAACAAAGCAAATATCCCCCAAACAACTCCATATTCCATGTTCCCGATCAGTTAACAGTCAAAATGGAAAGGAATGTAGGAGTTGTAAGAATTGCCACTTTCAAGACGTCTGACCCAATGGCTAAAGAACGTGCGATTTCCGGCACGACATCTTTCCCCACGTCTCAACGATGAAACGTCAAAGCTAAACTGAAGTTCGGGTTTGATTTTGACAGTGCACGTGTCGGTCTACTGTTAGCGTTAATCAGTAGTGTCTTCCGTGCTGTTGTATGACTGTCTCTCATTACTGGACGTAAAGACATGATGGCTAGTCGTCTAGGTAACCCTATCACATAAATATTTATGATTTAACTGGCGATATGGACAGACAAATAATTTTGACACAGGACGCTCAATAAACATTTCATATTTTGAATACGAAAGACAAAATCTCATTTCGTTGAATACTTCCATTGCACGGGCACATCACTGGAATGACAACGATGAAAACCTAATCTCGTGTCAAACTGCAAAGTTTTGTAGTGGCCCATGAACTAAAATCTTACTTTGTAACAAATAGAGAAACATGTGGTTGGCAGTTTTGTATATTATCCTATTAGCAGCGTCCGTCAAAGACTTAATGTTAGCAACAATTATTTGACAAACAAAAATTTCACGGCATAAAAAGGCCATAGAAACCTGACGGTGAATCTGTTCTCGTCCATTGCAGCATGTTCAAATGCTTTACTTCACACGTTCTTGGGTTCAAATAGGTAGAGTTCAATAAATGTATTCTACCGTGTATAGCCATTCTAAATAAAATATGATGGTTCATTTTTGTGGACGCCATTTGACAGTCAATCGCCTTTACTGATAGTTTGATTAGCTTTTGAAAACTTTCGGCTATCGACATTGGGACTCTTTTATTAATTACCAACCTTGGCAGCATGAAAACCAGCAACATGTTCTTAGTTAGCTGGTGAGAAACATGTTACTTTCGATTGATGTCACACCGTAACTAGCCTTGCTTATCATGGTGTAACTTCTCTTAAGCTACATTTTTTCCAACCACCCAAAAATTCAATTTTATTTTTACGGACATCAAACTAGGCCTTAGGCGATGGAAACAGTCGAACCCGGAGAAAGAGCTAAAAATTTAATTAAGGCATATCGAAAACATGTTCAAGATAACTACAAAACTACCAAAAACCCCGGCGTTTAAGTTTCCTTGAAGCGTCGGGAATTATGCGCAGTTCTGTTCCAGAAACGTAGTTCAACCACTAGGAATATTTAGGAATGGCATGTCCTTTTATCAGTCGCAAGTTAGTTGGTCGGACATTCTTCGTCAGTAAAGTGTTTAACGTTCGGCCGGACAACACAACGTCGCAAACTAGGAGTGTGGCAATCAGCACCATGTTTCGCTTACCAGTGGATGAAAAATTTTTCCCGGAAGCACAATATCGATTTCTTGTTTATTGTATTTTTAAGGTCCGATTACCTGGTACTGTTCTGGCCAAACACCCTTATGCGTATTCGCAACTTTGTCAAGTTCGTGCTCATGCCTAGTGAGCGGCAAATGTCGTGTTACCCATCGCCTGCTTGCTCGGGCATTTCGTGCATATATTCGCAAACGAATACCTACTACTCACCAGAAGCATAGATGCAACTTAAGGAATTAGCAATAGCTCAGAACAAAAGGCACATAAGCATCATTTATAAAATCAGTTGCATCGGCCAGAGTGAGAGAAGAATTTTCACACAGGCAGAAATCGGCCGCAAGAGGACGTATTAAATTCTACTCTACTTCGCCCACATGGACACACTGTTAACCGCAATGCAGGATAAAATTTGGATAAAGCAAACATGTCATGTCCGAGGGAATTTTCGGACGTCTGGCCCCATTAGGATAATTTGCTTGATAGACATACTGGAACGAGACAAGCGTAGGAGTTGTTGCGAAGCAAAAAGACCCAAACAACGAAAGAGACCGGACGGACAAACCACTGGACTAGAAGCCTACCAGTTAACAGTTGCAGATACTACTTCAAGGCAGAGATAAGTAGAATAGCAAAACACGTAATTTCCACTTAGTTAAGCAGGCAAAGCATCACCAAGTTGAGGAGGACGAACTTCCTTTCCGACCGAACTTCAACCTGCTGCATGTTGACGCCCAAGTAACTGAAAAATCATGTCATCATTTGAAGATCTTTTGTCAGGTCATGGTACAATCCTTGTACAAAGATGTCTTAACTTTAGAAGAATAAAATCAACTGCGCATACGTTACCTTGATTATTAACTAAATGTTTGTGGTTAAAATGTCAAGCCCAGCGATGAAAATTCACTGCAAACCACACAGCTAAGCCGATTCTGCATCAAATTTCAAAGTGAAGGGATAAATGCACAGGCTCTCCAATATTTCGCGACTGAATGCGTTCTGGCCTGTTAATCAAAACCAGATAACCTAGATGGATTATGCTTTTCAAAACTTTCATCCTATTCGATTGAGGCGCAAAGTTCTCGGATACCGCAAACATATTATGCCCGAATACCTGATATCAGGGTGAAAGTTTTCTCCTTTATCATTGCAAAATGCCCACAAGGTTTGCTGGAAGTAAGTAAGTAGTTCTCCAATTATTCCTTCATTTTTCATGTGGGTGATAGCAGTTTGCTATCTCTTGTTTCGTTGCCACGTTTGGTCTGCTGGGAACTTGTGGTTCTGTGCCCCTCAATGTCTCCGAGTCACGAATGCCGGTTTCACACTCCTGGTTGATGGACCCAAGCAAAAAGTGGCACGCCTCTTCCACTCGAGACATGAATAGAAAGTCATTGAAAATCTAATTACAGTCTTTTTGATCTCGGAGACAAGACTGGTTCCGTGGAGCACCGTCGCAATGGTCGTTCATTAAGGAGAAAGCAGAGCGATTTAGAAGCTGCCGACTCTTATTCATTCCAAATTATCAAACATGAAAGCAGTACGTTACATTTAACTGAGTTGGGTTCAAGCCATTTTTGTTGTCCGATGTTCTGTTTCAGTCGTATTATTTTTGAATTCCATCAAAAGAGCCAACTCGGGGCGCTCTACACAATACTATGTAATATAATAATCAGCAAAAGTGATTAAAATATTCCATACTTTTAGCAAACATGTATATAATGCACGTTTAATTCTATTACCATCTGATTAACCTCTGAGGAATCATTTGGCCTCGGTCAGTAACTGAAAATACGTCTCCGGCGGAAGATGTTTATGTCCATGTCCTCTAAATTATTTCACGTCATCAAACTAATTTTCTACCAGTAATTCTTTTCTCCAAATTGGACGTTAACCATTTTTTTGTTAAAGTCTTCGGATCAATGGCAGATTTGTCAAAAAGTGACATACAGTGAGACAGTGACTTGAAACGACTTGTGCAACCGATTTGAGGTGCACTGAAGTAGAAACAGACCAACACCTTCCCGAAGTCCAGCATAATCCGTAGGATGCAATGCGCTCATAGCATCACTATCCAATCTATTGATAACAAGTATGATTAGTTTTTCCAGTGTTATTTAGTGCGTTCTACTGAAGTAAATAATAATTATCTAATAGGATTTACAATTCCAATTACCATGATTTGTAGATTAGTTAGTTTTAATGAAAATGCACATTCTTTTTAAGAATGCCCATCCGAAGTTTTCCCTACTGATATTCTTTTCTCCTCGGGTGAGACGTTGGACTGATTAAAGTTCTCTCACAAAATACGTTTCGATCGATGACCATGAAGCAACCGCACCGCCTATTTGGCAATGTACTGTAAATAACACAAAAATGACTAAATATCGTTATTACACTCCGGGGTGGTACGACTGTCGCTAAGTCGGACGAGTAGGGGCTAAGTGATCATCCGGCACGTAATGCGAGGACAAATTTGACTATTAGGAAACTATGCACTGCAGAACCGATTCCTTCTTGTTTGGGGTTCGTTAGCCGTGCACTTCAACCGCGTCTCTGAATTGGAACTCTAAAGGGCAGGAATACTTATGTGCCGAACGCTGCAGTCACGATATCAGGAAGGCCATCTGCGGTTTGTTACGGTTCACCGCGTCACAGTTCTCTTCTGTCAACGAAACAATTTCGGGAATTTTCGATCCCCGCTAAACGTTGTCCCTCCGAAACCACCGTTGTAAAGAACGGAAGATTTTCTACTAATCAACAAACAACTGATGTCGTTAATTATGCACATCGTTATACATAATTTTACATTTTGTCCGCTGTCATTTTGATGACCGAAATAACATTACCCTCTTGAAAGGGCTTGCGTTCAACCGGGGACTACCAAGCGAGAACATTGGCCGGCCATAGGAGGATTCGAACCTGCAGCGTTCCTTTGAAACGCCAATGTGTCAATGGTTCCATTAGCGCAGAATCTCACAACAAAGCGGTCAGTCAGAAGTCTTCTGAAATGTCGAATACTCGCGCTTTTATTCGACAAGTTGTATTTGTGCACTGTCACATGTCGCACTCGTTCCTGTTTTTCAATGTCTTTACAAGCTCGAACGTGATTTCGCAAAATAAACTAATGACTGGAAAAATCGAGTAAATCAGATGCTATCAGGGACTAAACATTTTGTGAGACTGACGTCTTCTCCGTATCCATGTCTTTCTTTGTATCCAAGAGCAGACAACCAAGTGGTTGAATAGTTAAATTTACCATAACAAACTACACTCGTTTGGGAAAGATAGAATTGATGGTACATGGATACGTCCACCTCCGTTCTGTACGTTCTATCAAACGTGCATGAAATTTTCTTCGAACTTTGACCGGCCAGCATGATGAATTACTGATTCGACCTCAAACTTATTTCCTTCATCAGTTAACACGGACTCCAGTTGCAAATGACAACACAAATAAGGTTCACTTGGTATGCAGAAAATCAGTGCAAACCGCAGGGTTACCATGACAACTACTTCTATTCGAAGAGAGTTATCAGTGGACCGGTACAAATGGGATGAATACAAAACGATCAATATTTAATTGGAACTGCTTCTTTGATTATAACCTTACTAAGTATATCATTTTAATTATTTTTTAATTTGCATAATAGTGCAACTCATTTACCAGGCTGATTTTCGTTTAAAACTAAATGTATTCCCTTCTATTCATGGCACACGGTCTAGAAAGCTATGGACAGATTCTATTTAACAAACCACAGTAAGTCACCGAAAAAAACGAGGAAGGAATGAACAGTGTCAGAGAAGAAAACTGCACAAAAGTGGAGAATATCCACGTCCTTTGGGAGGCGAAAAACACAATTTGAAATGCGAGACTGTTCTCAATTTTACCTGAATTTGTCTCACGGTTGATCAAATTTTGGACAACAAATTTTCGTCAAATTTTTCCAAAGCATTTTGCCGGACGAACATCACGAACTACATTAATCTACGTGCATCAAGTTGGAAAATTAATCCGCGAATGGAAAAACTATTCACTTTGTTATATTTCTATCCGGAAACCGTGTCCCGCTGCACAGAGTCGAAATTTTTATTCCGGCAAGAAGGTCTCTGCATCAGCATTTGCATGTCCACAAAACCGTATCAACAAGCGATCTGTGAAATCCTATATAAGAAGAATATAAGCTTTGCTTAGGATTCATCGTGTATGCAACCCCTACTATAGACTGGATGTGCAAAATCCATTTAAAGTAGCATTTTGTATTTCTTTCCGGGAATTTCTGAAGTCAAAAAATGCTAATCCTGTCATCCTCGAAACTCAGATCGAAAATGTTACACTTAACGATGCCTGATGCATTTCAGTACAGCTGACGTAGGATGAAGAGTAAGAATCTTGGGAATGGAAAAAATTACCGCACGTATGGCACACAACGTGCATTTTTTTCTCTCAAATTGAAATGTATAATTTCTATGATATTCTAAAAGCTTGATTGTATTAAAGGAGACATGCTTCATCGCTTCTGCGATCCCTTACATGACATGGCGGGTAGAAACCGGCACATATGACCCAGTGGGCCATATAAAGCGTCAACCGGTCAGATATGATAGGTTAACAGCGAGTAGGCAACTGCAACCAAAGTAACCGGTAGATTTGCGATTCGAAACCCCAAACATTTTGGTGACAGACCTTCAATTAATTTGACCACCGACGTTATCAGATATATCCTCAGATTGGATTTCCAGTTATATTCATGTGTGTTAGATCAACTAGAGTCCCGGTGGACAATCCGTGATCATTTTTCTCGTTGAAACATATCACTGCAATCCAAGATCAAATGCAATGCAAAGCGAATTGCAATCTGGTGGTCCCCGGATCGTAACATTTCGAATATGATGCGTTCTTCAACAACGAGTGCCTTCTAAACTAGCGGCTGCCGGTATAATCCAGATATTTTGTAGAAAAAACAAAAGAATGAATCTTTCAAACTGGAAATCACCAAACTGGTTGTATCACTCCGATATAGAGTCCTGACTTGCATCTTAGGCACACAAAGTACTGACCGTGAGCCGCTTTTTCAAACTGTTTAGAGTACTAAGTAGAAAAACATTTGATTAGCTTTACTAAAAAAAACGTTCACAATTTCCGCGAGATCTGGAATCAAACTGCGAATGCGAGAATTCCGGAACATGTAAGCGAACAATACTGGATGAACACGAATGAACCAACAGGCGCCTGGTAAGTTAGTTTTCAGTAACACTAATCATTCAATTATTTGAGTAGGTATGTTGTGTTCTGTTCCGCATTTCTCAGATCAACAAATGAAATTTTGAGCAGAGAAAACGCACGTTTACCTTAATGACTTCCTTCATTCTAAAGACTTTATCCGAGAATCTGCAACATGAAACGAAGCCTTGTATTTACATCATGTATCGTCTTCTGTTGAACCGTTTGGCAAGATATCCCGGTGAAAAAATCAAATTGCATTCAGTGATGCAAATTAGAGCCCAAGTTTGCTTCTGGAATAATGTCTTATGATGAAACACATGCATAAGCTATTCTGCATGTGGCCCTAAGTCGAATACGATTTTGCTGCATTTGGAAAGAACAATCTGTTGTAAACACAAATCAAAATATACCCTTGTCCAGAACGGCCGAACGATTGCTCTAGCTCAAAGATTTCTAGTCGTACTGTTTTCAGGTTTTACGTAAATCAACAAAAATATCAAAAGATAAGTTGCGTAGTTGATACACCCGTAATGATTATGCTTTTTGATCTATAAGTAAATAATATTTTGCCTTATAAAATGTTTCTCAATTTAGGAAAAATGAACGATACTTTTTCTTATTTGAACAGTGCGTGAACGACTAAAACGAACGCTGAGAACTCTCCAGTCGGTGGTTTTGTGGCAATTTTATGTGATCCTTTAAATTCTCGATTTAGCCAAGCCAAATTTTGAAACATAAACAGTTTTTGAACCATTTTTGAACTATTCCTTTGTTTTCATATTTCTTATTCAAAAATACTTGGCAATTCAGGACTCTAGGCTGTGGTACCATTGCTACTCAAGATGTTTCTTAGGTCGACCAAAATTACAGCTTGGAATTCGTTCCTCCACTGATTGTATGTCAACTTGACCATTATCGGGGTAGCGTGAATCAGCAGTCACGAGATTGCTTTTTACGATCACAGGAGCATACGGTTAAGTAGGTTGAATCAAACAATCTGACCGGACCAAACCGATGGTGAGTGCTTGACCACTGCAAATTGGGATCAGGTTTGCGATTCAACAGTGAATGTTTCTTGAAAAAAGCGGTTAGCAATTCTTAAATCTGCGAACATAATATAAAGATAGTCAGTTTTGTCGTTCTTTTTTGCATAGTCAACAAATTAACTGGAGTTTGAGCGAAAGGTCGCCTATTAAGTTTTAAAACTGTACGACAAGAAATGTCAAATTGAAAAAGCAATTAGTATATCAAGTTCACCGTTAGTCAATTGTCCATTTAGATAGGTGCGCGGGTCGGCTGCTTGTCATCCGATTGTTGATCAAAGGACGTGAATACACGGCACGATTGAGGCCGATTTTACTACACGGCTCAGAAAAGAGAGCTCAGAAAGGATGCTGAATGCATAAGATGTAAGAGGGCTGTAGATGTTTGATCACTGTCGTATGCGTACGGTCGGTAGAATAAACGTGAAGCACTTTGAAACTCCTAGGGATTGCATAAGTTATTGAGTATATACGTCCAATATTTACTGAAAATCAGTCACTGCTGGTGGTTGGTTAACGCGTTTTGCATACCGTCAGAGTGTCTGCTTCGTTCTGCACTGCTGTGTCAGACAGATTGTGACTGGAAGATGGCTGAAGTTGGTCAATTCATGATAGTGCAAACAATTATGAAAAATGCAACCAGCAGACCGGCTCGTGTAGATGCAATTAGATTACTGTTCGTGCCCAAGGGATCCAGCAAGCAGGGTTTGGAGGCATTCGGTGAAACGACTCATTGCCGCAGTCACTGGCATTCTTGGAGTCTAACTTTTTTCTCGTTTGCATATTTGATTAACTTATAATTTTGCAGTCGATTTTCCATTGTTTAGGATTATTTTTCTTTTGAGTAGATTGTATTTCGAGATAGAAACCAAAATGTGAGCGCAGTGGTACAAGGCTTATGGTTGTCCAGTGTAAACTGAACTGTGTGCATGCATGTTTATCTCTGGCTTAGCAGATTTGCACTGAAAATGTTGACACGAACTGATTTGCTCAATGTCTACCAAGGATTCTACTTTTCGCACCGATTCGACTTGCTGTATTTACGCACAGATGTTCACTCAGGGATCTCGGTTGTATTGTTCCGATAGACATTCAGTGAAACGTCTCAAACAGACAACACGAAATAGCAAAGTGCAACTTTCATTTGGGCAATCAAAGTTGTTTTGCAACTTGATAAATTCGCCCTTCTAAATCCGATAAACAGTACAACCGTCAAATGTCATTATTTACTTCCTATTATTTTGGTCAACAACTAATCCATACCCATTGTGAAAGTCTGTCTGTCTGTTAGCAAATCAGTGAGGTTTGAAAATTAATTGTCCGACTATTGTCAGGCGACGGCGAGCTGAGTGAATATAGCCTTCTTCCAAAAGCGTAAAATCATTTGTCATTGGCACGGATAGTTTTTTATAAACCAATCGGTTTCATTTGTGTAATCCGATTCGAAAGAAAGCGATAATAGCAACATAGGCGTTTCTGATGGGTTCAAAATTTGGAAGGACATAGCAAAACATTGTCATCGTGACGAAGAAAAGCCGGCCACATTTACGTTGTACAAACAACTCAGGCGGCTAATGATGCGGAAAGGCAAAACGTTTAAATTAGTCCAGTTTGTGACAGAATCGTCCCATTTGGATGTGCGTTTTTCTTTACTTCGGGGTTCACAAGATGACAGGTGAATCACCGGGTACGGTCAGTCATTAATTATCAACCTGGAAGGACTGGAAAACAAAAGCATTCTCAAGTAGTGCATTCTTTTAGCAGTTTTTGAAGCGACCTACGGCATTTAATTAACAAACCATCAAGTTCTGATGAAATAAACGTAGTTCCTTCCTAAGCCATAATTACACATGAAAAATGGGTTTTTATATAAATTGATTTGACAAAAATTCAGCAGGAGCTGTAAGCAATGGTTAATACATTCCAGATGCCATTCCGCATTTCCGAGTGTGCTGCTGTGTTACACAATATAGGCTGACAACGAAACAGAACTAAAATCCATAAGATTGTGTAAAGTCGTTTGGCATGATTAAATTCTATAAGTTTCGACTGACGATCGATATGAACAAAAGTAGTCCGAATTCTCACACGACCATTCAGCTTCATAGCACTGCAATCTTATTTCACCACACAAAATTCCTGAAATCTTTGCACATTTCGAAGCAAATAAAAATCGGCTACTACTCTTACATCAGTATATCGGGGATGTTAGCCAGCTTTCCCTTCTGTCACATTTTGTGAAAAGTAAGGGCGAGGAGAACTGTATTTCCTCGCTCAGTTGCCGATTAGCGATGGTCAAATTGACGCGTGCGAAACCCAGCCTTTTCGAGAAATTCCAATATTATTGTAGATTACAAGTGAAGAATCATAATATCTCTCAGCACAGGCTCATTAGTAAACGGCAATCGAATATTCGGGAATAAATATTACAAGTTAAGTTTCAAAGTGAACGTTGTTCATTCGAAGAACGGGACACCCAGGGAACCGATCAATTAAGTAGACAATGACAATCTTAAAACTTGATTGTTTCTAAGTGCTGGAAAACAACATTATTTGTACCAATCCATATGCTGATTCTGTGTCATGAGAATCGCGACGAAAGGATGGAAGAAATGGTCAGTGACAAAAGATGGAAGACAGAGGGACTTGTGAGTATAACGTGCCACGCAAGTCAGCTCTTTCAGACTTTGCCTTCTTACCATCGATACTACATCGTCTCCTAAGATTTCTCTCCTTTTTCTTATACAAATCGATCGATCGATCAAAAGCAGACCTAATAGATCTAGGGTGCTCCTTTAGTCTTTGTGCAGCTAGGCAGCTAAGGTGATCTTGACAGCATCATGGCTGTTCACGTGCGGCCTTTGGAAAACCTCATCTGGTCTACGCAACATGACAAAGAACCGTGACCACATCTAGTTTGCAAGCCATACTTACGACTCATCCTGACAGTGGCAATCTAATGACTTTTTCCGTGGAGAACATGTTCCAGGAGGGAAATCACCCCATCTTAAAATGTGCTCTTGCTTATCCGCAGCCTGAATCCATTTTGTTTACATCTAGCCAACAAGATGGTGATTATTCCATTATCAGAATCCCAGAAACGGATCCGGCAGTAAGCACATTTGCCCAATGTTCTGGTGGGTACTCATATTGAAAATTATTCGGAAAATATTGTTATCCTGAACGGTGGTCAAAGTCATCGAAATCCCACCAATATGACAGTGGCCGAAATGATGGAATTTCGTTGCCCTAACATGTTTCGCATACTGATGAATCAAACATGCGACTGTATTGGCCGCTCTTCAGGTATACGTACGCGGTTGGACAGAAGACTTCTCACCATTGAACCATTTCTCTATATCAGAAAAGCTCGAGTAACTGGACCATATACATTTATCTACGATAGAATCCAGTTCACTGATCTGAATAGTAACAGAGTCTTATGTAAACAAGACAAACGCGTGTCGGCTTGATGGAATCAAACGACTAAAACCAAGAAATTTCGTACACCAATCAAGTAAAAGATAAATTAATCTCTGTCAAATTTGGAATTACTTATTGGTGCATTTCCAACTTCACTTATTATTGTACTCTAAGTAAAATTACCATAGATACCCTAATGCGTGATAGCAGTGAGTTCCGTTGATAAAACAGTTGTTTAGCTTTGTAAGGATGCAAACATTCGAAGTTGCGACTTTCACGTCCGGGCCAATTAACTTTTCTCTTTGGCCAACCCCGATCAAGAAGCATTGTCACATCTAAGTACACACAGTATTGATTAATGATCTTTGGTGTTGCACATTGTGGTTATGTGACCGTAATTTTTCCTGATGAACACATCCATTTGTTTAAAGATTGGCAATAACGTTTCTGCATTAGGAACACCACAAATGAGAGATTTGTGTTCCCCAATGGCTTGCCGTGATAGGAAGAACGAACTCTCTTTAAAATCAAAAGCCAATCTCTGTCATTTACACGATTACATGGAGCGCCAGGATACCTAAGCATTGATGTAACCTGTTTACCGCTGGATGTAGGTGAATCGATGGGCAAGATTAGCAAGAAATTAAAACGGATCTAAAGACGATGATTTAATGTCCTCGAAAAAGTCTTCCATCTGAAAGGTGACATTGGACATAAAATTGTAACAAGGAAATCACGGTGGATTCATTAATTTGGATTCTTGACAATACACAAACATTCTGAAGTACACTCGTTTTGGGAAATCGATGAGTTTAAAATTGCGCGACTTTTATAATTCTTGGATGTATCAGGTAACCGATGTGGATTTACACTTTCGTTCTCATAATAAGTACCTTGCAAACAATAACCCGAGATGTGGAAATCGGGTTATAAAACAGTCGATTTGAAGTCAAAATGTTTTAATTAATTGCTTAATCATCTAAAACCAAAAACCTTCCAGGAATATTTCGTCTTCCTGCGAGGGCTTTTCATTGGTGAGTAAAAAAAGCTGGACTGGAGAGAATTACGCACCGAGAAGTAACCATTAGATCCGAGAGCAAACCACGAACAAGCAAACATGCATAATCTGACAAAAAGGTAGGGCGTGAAGCAAATAATCCGTGCTGTTGTGGCATGGTCATAGTTCACGATATGGTAGCCCTTCGTTAGTAGCAGTATTCATTTCAGCTAATTAGTGCAAACTGGCCTCCAGACCTCACAGAGTTGCACACTCGAATAAACAAACAGTGTAATAAATGCTGAGAATATCTGAATAGTATCTTTTCATTTAGGCAAATATTTCTTGTCATTATACATTTTCCTTATGTTGATATCGTCGCAATGGGTCTTCTAGAATAGTTGCTTTTTACTAGCAGCAAAATGTACCAGCTGACAAACATGTGTGATTCATTTTCCACTGAATGTTTGGTGAATCTTTTATTATGCAGTGATGATACCGAACGTAAAGAAGAACTAACACGTCTAGACGACATCTTGCAAGACAATCGCTATCCGCCACGCTTCATTAGAAGACAACTAAAAAGTTGCATGTCACCAACTAAGACGTAGAAAGAAAAGAAAAAGAAAGCTGCCTCGGTAGGAATTCCCTACGGATCGGGTACTTCGGAAGCAATAAGAAAGGTCCTCAGTGATTTTGATATTCACACTTTCTTCCGGATGGATAATACGTTAAAGCGTCCCTTATCAAAGGCTGAAGACCAAATCCGTGTGCAAGACCAAGATAACTGCATCTACAAAATCAGCTGCAAGGAATGTCCAGCAGAATACATTGGACAAACCAGCAGACAACTGATGATACGGATAACAGAACACAGAAGGAAAGAAAAATACACATCTGCGGATAAGGCGACCTTATCTAAACTTGAGCGCGATTCAGCTATCGCTCTGCATGCCATAGCAGAGGGACATAACATAGATTATGAAAACACAAAAGTACCCCAACGTGGATTCAAAACCTGCACTGAAAGTAAATTTGCCGGGGCTCTGGCGCTGAGCCCCCACCCCACATGCATCAATCGGAACGACGGAGCAGAGATTTCGGAGAAATGGCCAGCCCTAACATTCTTGAGAAACAAACATTCCAAAAGTCACCGCGCTAGTTGACCCCACCACCACGGGGACTCATGACATGCAGGACAACTATTCTCTCACCCGACCCACAGTTCAAAGCACACTCACAAACACACACAGACAACTTAACATCAGTTGGTATGTGAACGTTCCCATAGTCATTTTATTGTAAAACTTGCCTTGAGAAAGTCGAAATGTTGGCGCATTACATCTACCAACAACGCTGTGTTATTAACATTATATCATTCGCAATGTTATTAAATTTAATTAGTCCTGTAATGAATGCAATCCAAATGGACCAGCCAAAGTGCCGCAGAAGTCGTGTACGACATCACAATTGATTTCAATTTCACACAGCGGATTCATTCTAAGCATTTCCATAAAATATAATCACCGTGACTCTACTTCAAGGCACATTAAGTTAGTTTTCGAGCTCACAGATGAATGGGTGTTTAGTGGTACATAAATTGTCAAACAAAGGAAAGGTTAAGAAAAATAAAGATAAAATTCTGACTTTCTATTACCATCTAAGAGGCTAAATGCAACCTGATTTACTTAGAGCTATTAGTTTGGTTGCATTAGTAAGGAGCGATTTAGGAAATATTTGAACTCTACTAGGCATTTGAATGTGCGTAAAGCGACTGGCATCAATTTTACGCAGACGACAAGGAAACACAATAAACAACGTCTTTTTTGAGTGGATAGTACCGGCCATAGAATCAACAAGAAATATTTCGGCACATATATGGGTAGAAAGATGGTGCACAATATTTTAAGACTTTTAACGGCAATCTTCCTATGCCGAATAGTAGTTGGAGTGACCCTGTATTTGTGAAAATGTCCTCATTTGTAAAATTAGTTGGGAAAATGAAAAGGGACTATAATCAGCCGAATAAAATGCAACGAAATTCAAAGTGCCTAATATTAAAAGTTTTCTGATGGATTGTGGTTCCTTGCAGTTTGAAAGACTTTCAAAATTTCGGCGAATTGCGGTTCTGTTTTCTCCATGACGCGAGGAAGGTTTCAACTGAGGAGCAATTGAGGAGGAACACAAGATCGGAATGTGATAGAGAGGTTGTAGCGTTGAATTGCTAAATGTTTCTGGAACTAGTAGCATTTCGATGTAATTTACACCAGGGAAGGAGTATGGAATTGAAAACTAAAACGGTCGAGTTGATGTCTGGTCATGTTTCTCCCAGTTTATGTGACCTTGTGCGCACAGGGTTTATGATGTCTGGGGAAAGTGGTTCACTCTTTGCCTTACAACATGTGACGATTATCTTAAAGTGACCTCCAAAGTGTTTTGCTCAGGGTGGAATCAGTAGTAAAAAGGGGTTATGTAAGCGAACGACGTAAGATCGGATTACGAGATTTTTTGATGAAAGAACTTTTTTCGGTATTTCAGCGTTTGCACTGGCAGATTACTTTCTCCAAATGTATTGCTGAAATGCTAAAGGGATTTCCAGGGGTACCGAAAGCCTGTATTTGCTAGGAATGCCAAACTTTAAAATAAACTGAGCTAGTAAATCGCAGACTTTTAAAATAATGGGGCAAGGTATTCGTCAATCCGTCCTCATTGCTTTATAAGCAATTTAACTTCTTGCCTGTCTAATTACGAGACTCAGTGAGGATCACTCGCTCAAGTCGGCGAAAATTATTGGACGAATTCCGACCGGCAACGGGATTCTGTAATCACTGAACAGCTTCCTGAACCCGATCTGGATGGTTTGCAAAACAAAATCCTAAGTTTACAACGTTTTTTTCGGTACTGATGACAACCCTGACGGGGTTCAGGGGTAATAGTTACTTACAAGTAGATCGACTAATATCACCACAGCAAAAAATTTCGAACTGACACAGAAAGGCTTTTCCAAAATGGGGCCACTTATCTGACAAGTTTTGACGAAGACACACGCATGATAATCTGCGGCTAACTGTGAATTTATGTATGCGGTGTATGATGAAACCTATAAGTAAACTGATAGCTTTAACAAACTTAGATCAGATCTACCAGACGTAAAATAATTTACAGCTCCCGCTCGTTTCCATCGGGACAGTCATTTAATGGCACTAAAAAAGCACTTATCGTCAAGATGGATAATTTTATCAGCCAGCTGCCAATTATGGATACTGGAAATGCATTCATAAATCCCGGGAAACAAAATTATTTCGATTCAATCAAATATCTTCTAGTTTGCGCAAATGGAAACCGGAAATCAGACTCTCTGGCGTAACCCTACAGTTCCTTACATTTACGCTTCAATGGAAACTGTACCCGATCTCCGTGTACTGCATTCGAATTGGCACCAATTTGGGTAGCAGTCATTGTCATTTTGACTGGTTTACTGATTATCAACTATCCGAACCCATGTTGCTTGTGACTTGCTACTTGGCCAAAACTTCAATTTCGGCAACTATTGCAAGTACAGAAACACTACTTAATAAATGTGAGTATTAGTGTGTCACTAAAATCGATGTTTTGCCGGTACGAAATGCATTTCGTGCCTTCTGAAAACAAATTGGATGTGTAGCATGATTTTGTATAGAAAATAGCTTCCTGAACAATACAGTGCGTATTTGGACTCACAAATTTCGCATAAAAATTCAATTTTAAAATACTTAAAACCAACTGGACAATTTGTCAGTTGTGTGGAAGGATTTGATGATACGACGTAAATGAAAGGGGTTTATGCGGTATCCATAGACCGTACATAAGATCATAGCTTGATCAACGTTGGATGCAAGAGAAAAAAGAGATGGATAGCTTATTAAAAATCATGCGTACAAGTCCTGTTTCCCGAATGCGCCAACCAAACTATCTATTAGACGAAAACGCGTTGATTAAATTTGATGAAGTTTGTCTCTCTTACCGATACTTTGGTTCACAGTGTCGTTCGCAGTTCACTCTCAAAATTGGGTATTTCCGATCTAAATCAGGTGCCCAGAACGAAAAAGGTGAAGGTCTCTTCCACGGTCCGTCTGCCTTAACCAGTTCAAAGCATTGGTTCAATCGTTCTCATCGGTCATGAGACCGATTTACGGCAAATGACTGATATGCCAAGCGAATTGCTCACTTTTATCACGGTCCCGGATAATGCTACCCACCAAACAGAGAGAGTTACCCTGGAAGAAGGCACACACGACAGTCTCATGGCTGGGGTCGAGGTGGTGGTTAATCCAGGCGTGGCTAGGTAATCCGATTAAAAACCTGCAATCCATGGGGTAGGTAAAATGCGTCAAAGGTAAGCGAGCCAACGTAATTTGCTATGAAAACCAACAGTGATAAATTATGGTATTGCCTATGAGGAACCAAACTTTTGGGCAGATTTTCTTGTTCAACGAAAAGTTCAAAATTAGCACGAACTCGATTGGAGGGGAAATAATCAAACTAAAAGGCGTATTTCACCACTCGTCAACCTCTCGAGTTCAAATGGAATACTTCTACCTATGATGTTTGAAAAAATAGGTGAAAATTACCACCGGTAAAATAGTTTTCAAATAAGAATATGGTGAGTGATATTCAGTCCATTTTGTGGTAGTCTTCTCGTGTAATTTCCATGTAGGAAAATGAACACAGTATCCTAATAACACATACTACTTTGTCAAGTTGATTAGTTTGCCGTTAGGCATGGTTCTTCATGTACGTACATATAAACGTATATAATGATAAATGCAGAGTGTTGTATTTTGTTAGACAAAACGGAGATTGCGTAAAATATAACCCCCTGAATTGGCGACAAATGACATCGCTACTCATTGGGTTGTATGACACGGCAAATTTCATCGGTCGCACCATTCTCTTTCAAGATAAGGAAATTTGATATCAGAAATTTCTGATGAAATACGTCGTTTGCTCCAGGTATTGAAGCTATTGTCATTTCGACAAATCAATTGAATTTGATATTTCCTTCATTCAATTAAACCAGAAGAGTCCTTGAAAAAACCCCACATTTGCAGCATCACATAAATTTGCTCTTCCCGATCCCAAATTGAATTCCGTTACGCACACTGAAAACGTCATAGCACGAAATATATAGTTTGCTGAGGCTTCCAGTCTAACAGATCAGAGCTTGAATGTAAATCTTCGATGAGTAGAGTATCAGAATGATCCGTCCACCTGCGGCTACACAAACGCACCCACGGTTTTCCCAAACACTAATTCAACAGATGACGTAATCTGCCCTCTGGATAGTCTAGGCTGTTCACGCCTACAACAGTCGACTTGTGTTAAACGCATAGACGTATAGTGGGCGTTTGATGAGAAATGCTTGGTCATGCTCTCAATGATGATAATAAAAACTCACTTGCTGAACCTGAGAAGGGTAGATCTAAAGAACGTATGAGGCAAAAGCATTGCACGCATAGTGGTATGACAATAGCATCGATCCGCAAAGATATGGGAAAGCGAAATACAACAAAAATAACCGGGCAATGTGTGGTTCCAAAGCGAAAGTTTTTGAAACATTCAGGAGGAAACAGCTATGCAAATTTCGGGTCCGATAAAACGGACACAGCAAACTAATGTCACAAATTCAAAAGCATTAGAGCAGAGAATATGATATCTGAAAATATTCAGTACTTTCCAGAAGATCAATACTACGACTGCATGTGAAAATGGACACGGGCATTAGCTAGTTTTATTGGTAAAACTAGGCAGAACCGGAATAGTTTTCTTCTCGACATCAAATAATTTCGCCGTCAACTAAGGCAGTATAATTACAATTTAATTATTTGTACTTTTGACTACTTCGTCAATGAGCCCCATTTTACGTTTTCAAAGAGGCTAGGTCTATCTAACTACAATTGATAACGCTCTGAAACCCAGCCGGAGCGAATCATCACATCTGCCTCGGTGAAGAGTTCTGCCCGTTTTTTTGTTATAATTCAACTGAATTGGATAATCAAAGGATGAAACCGAACGTTCTATAGACAGGACACTTTTTTCTTTTCATTCCGGAAGCATCATTAACAAAGGTGAATTTGTTGTAAAAATATCGTCGACTGAGTGGTATCTGTGACGGCCAGAGTTACGGGGCATTTGCACTTTGCGTTTGCGAGATGTTCGCGGTGGTTCCATTGTAGAAGAAATTGCCGGTTTTGTAACAATTAAAGCCGTTGAGTAACATAAAACGGAGTTCGGAATAATCTCCTACAATGCGTTGCACACGGAACAATCAAATCTGAAAAATATTGCACTGATATTTCAGTGGACATCGTCATAGCTTGCACATTTCATTTGAAAGATGTTGGAAATTCGAGTTTCATATTTTGACGCTCTACTGCAAGCTGTACTGATCTGATAAGATTGAATTCCAGTAACTGTTTGCTGACCACATTCAACGGTGAACAAATTATGATCGTTCAATTGTTGATTTCAGGTGGTCATCGTATTTGTGGTTGATTTTCTGAAATTGCTTGTTTTGCAATGTGAAATTTATTAATTTGCGTATTTTCGATTCGGAGATTTTTGAACGTTAGATTTCACCGAATTTGCTCCACGTACAAACAAAGTTTAGCCGCCAACAGACGTCACTCAAGGAATTTTGGCAACTGATTACAATTGACGGTCCAGCGAATGAATTTAATGCGATCAGCAGTTCCCGTTTCATAATGCAAATGTCTAACGGCAATCAAATGGGTCCATCTGTCAATTCAAATACATCAAAATGAATAGCAGGAATATCTAATTTAAGTCAGGTCAGATGGAGGTCGACTTATTGTGCCTTGTCCGGATCCCGTGAACATAGCCCTTGTTTGGCGTAAAACCACGTGCCAAACACACTTTGCTATCCGAAACAGTTTAGTGTTTTGTAATATTTATACTATCATTACGAAAATTCTTCAACAATACGAGGAAATCGGCCCGGATGGCTGCCAAACATGAATGTGAATGCACACGGTGTTGACCAAGATGAAACACCTCCGCTTTCAACTAACACATTTTCTTTTATTTTATTGATTTCAGTGCTTTGTGGACCACCGGGAAAAATTCTATCGGGATCAAATCTGTCAAGCCTATTGGGGGACGGGGTCGTGTTCTTGCGTCAGTCATTTGTTTTTGTTCTTCGTGAGAATCTCCTAACTGGCAAGTATCTCTAAATCGACGGAGAAAAAAGACTGGAGATCGGTGTAAATGCCCTAATAAAATATTGAAATCAAAAACAAAATTTCAGATGTTCCATTCTATCAAGAAATAACTTTCGGTCAGTGATTTACGTAGCACGAATTAAAATAAACTCCCGCTTCCACTAGTTTTCTCTTAAACCACCTATTCACTAGTCTATGTTCTTCAAATATGTACTTCATGAGTTTTTCGAACAATTTAATAAATGCTTCCGGCAGCTAAAAGCTAATTCTTTTCTGAGTTGTCTGAGTAAATATTGTGCCAAACCGATTGGAGTTTCGAATCCAACATTGGTCCACTGGTTTGCCGCTAGATGGCACTCACATAAAACCATCAGATTGTTCAATCTAGAAAAATGCAAAGGAAAAGCGATTCGGGTAGAAAAAAATCCGAATTGATTTTTTTGCTTCCACCACGACTGTTGAGTTTCAAATCAAATCCAAATCTACGGAGAGCAAAATAAAATGGTGCAAATTGGGTTTAACTTCTCACCAGAGAAACGATTTTACGTACTACTTTCAAAACAGAATATTTCATAAGGTAGACTTTGCATCACCTGTGCACATGTTTCGAACTGGAAATTATCAGGGAAGCAGCAAGGGGAATGTTGGTGATTTTTTCGCTTATTGAATGCAATCGCGTATCGTTTGCTAGTTTGTTTCAGTGTGTTAGGTAACCTGTGTGCGTGAAATGAGAAAGAAATTTGGATTGATGAGGAACTGTTAGAGAAACCACGATTGTAAAGCGCACCGATCTGCAACACCCTTTAAGAGGGTAAAACATCTTCAAATGAGCATTTTCAGGTTGAAATGAGAATTCCATACTAGTAACCACAACTTCCAGTGATGATATCTCTTCCATCTGTTTAGTACTAAAATAGTCGGTGAGACATCAGACACGATGTAAAGGTGTCTGGGAAATTTGTTCTTACACATACTTGAGGGTAAGTAGAGATAATTTGATTATGCTCACGTCAGTTGCCTGATAAAACTGCTAAAGTGGGGGAACAAGCCCTTGCTGTGTCACCCATACCGGTTAACGAAAGCGACAGAAAAAACAAGATCCGTGTCTGGCGGGATTCCTCCGTTGTGAGAAACTGAATTTTATCTTGCAAATAACCTGATCAACAAAACGCTTGCAAGAATAGTCGTCTTTTGCACGACATATTTAGGTACGTCAAAGAAACGGAGTCGCTTCAACAAAAAATCAAAAAACGATGTACCGGAAATCCGTTCCTCGTAGCAGAATGCATTAAGGCGGCGGGTAACTCTACAATTGGAACACTCAACCATCGAGGTCGTTGCTTAGCGAATAAATTTGCTTCTTTTCACAAACTACCGATCCATTCCCAATGAAATTTTTACAAATAGACTCGCATCGAATGCAAGTAAAGAATTAAAACCAGTGTATCTGTTGACTTACTACTGGCCACGTATGAACAAGCAGTAGACAGGTCTCTCAGTGACAATTCGAGACTTCATGTAAATAAAGAGACTAAACATGGAATGGACATTTATGTCGGTTTTTGCTATTTCTGTTATCAGTTCGTATTGGTTTCCGTGAATGCTGTAAGAGAAACAATTGTTCCAACATTTTGATTCATATCTACTTTACATCCCTTGGGTTTCGTCGACAATAATCACTGATTTACTCAGTCTCTGAGCTTTGTCAGTGGGACAAATTTTCAATTTTCTATCCAAACACAGTTGCATCAGCCAGATACGATTTCAGCGAGCGT
This sequence comes from Fasciolopsis buskii, assembly GCA_008360955.1. Taxonomy (NCBI): domain Eukaryota; kingdom Metazoa; phylum Platyhelminthes; class Trematoda; order Plagiorchiida; family Fasciolidae; genus Fasciolopsis; species Fasciolopsis buskii. The sequence continues at coordinate 407,153 of LUCM01001348.1, forward strand.
CCAGTACACTATTTGCACCACTCCTTCCAAGATTTTGATCCTTAAGCATTGTTTCCTTCCCGCTTAATGGTTTATACGATCGTTCCGTTTAAAAACGAAATTTTGTTTCACAATACATGGACCGAAAAATTTGTTTCACGATGTCAGTGCATTATTTGGGCCATTCCAAAATACCTACCGACTGTGTCGTTAGAACTTACGAAAGCATGTCAAACTCTAGTTCTTCGTCCAACATAGTGTAATTCAAATCCGAAATTTGACATGAATGTGCCCGAAGATTTTGTGTAGACGTTACGTGCATTTCAGTTATAATCCGGTTATCATTACTATTATAATCCGATATATTATATTACAATTCCATGTGACATTGTGGACACGCTCAATGATTTTAAAACCCATTGCAATGAAATATAATGTAATCTGGTTGGCTGATCGTCAAACATATGCCATCCATCCCACATTCATTATGGCGAGGAAAAAGAGCAGAAAATGCCTAAATTAGGATGGCTTATTGGAATATATTCATATTATTGTGGCACTCAGACACTATATCATTAATTCGCAGACACATGTGCCTTTGTTGAATCATAACGATTCTTCGGTTTTTTATCGATTCTTTAATATTTTTAGATCCCAAAACGTCGCCACCGATTTCAACAGAAACGATGCCAGCCTCAGGTTTTGCTTTGCATGCAACCTAGAACGAGATTATGCCAACACTTTGATGTCTCCATAAACCATAATCAATTTGATTACGTATTTTGTACTCATCGAAAGAGGCAGTGCAGTTCGTAGGACATAACTAGACTTCGGCATGTAACTGGCAAAACAGATTTTTTCGTTTACACCTTTTTGGCCTTAATGTGTTCCATAAGCATGGGACATCTCAGTCGACATTTCACTAATTCAATAGAACCATTACATGCGCAGCTAAAATTCACAAAGCTCATGCAATCGGAGCTAAAGTTTGGGGAAACATCGTTCCTTAATCATCAAATCAGATCTTCACGGACCTCAAAGACTTTTAAATCGCATGTTACTAGTTGTTAGTTATAGCCGAACATTTTAGAAAATGTCTAGGCTCTAGGTCCTACCACTGAAATTCAATCTCCCAGGAAATATACGTCTAGAAAGCTCATAGTACTTTGATAGATTAGTCCCCTTGATCCTTATTCGTTCAAGTGCAGCTCACACCCCCGGGGTCTTTGGCATCTCCGTAAGCAAAATGATTTCGTAGGTTCTCCCTAAGTAACGCAAATCCCTAAGCACCACTAGGCAAGTGGCTTTGGATTGCAAACCGGACGAAATGCTTCAATCATTGTGCTCATATCCATAAACCATTTGCAAGAAATTTGTGTAGCGGATCAGTGATTGGTTCATCTTGGAATTCTCAACTGGCTGAGAGTTGCTCTAATTACGCCTGCTTGCTGGAAGGCACAATACTGCATCTTCCGCCCAATGGCAGGAATGTTTACCAAAATGCACTCCGAAAGTTTAAATTGCATGTGATTTGTCTTAGGTTCCCTATCGTTCACTGGTTTACTAATTCATAATACATTCTCCTTTCGGGTGACGAAAAGAATTACATTCAAATATGCTTCCTTAGTTATAGTGATGCGCTTAAGATTGCTGACAGGCAGGGACTGCTGGAAACTCGTTCCGACCAAAGCGGTCAACCAATAATCTTTAGGCTTTCGGTATTTTTCCAGTAACTTTTAATTGCTATGTATTGTTTGATTCATTGGGAAATCTCGCTCACGGAACCGTCACTATCGTGGATGACATTCTTGCACAACTAGGTGAGTTAAACACTGGTCTCTAACTGAAATGGTCAATGGCCGTCTGGCATGGCCTGTTTGATCAGCCGGTGGAGCGCACGCAGTATCAGTGCGTGGGTTGCGTGCACCGTAGGCCCAAATAACCCCACTGCCGCGAGATCTCAGACATTCAACAGCTGGATCGTTTACACAGTTTACTAGATTTCTTTTAAAAAACAACAGTAAATTTACAATGCATTCCCCATGTTGTCAGGTGAGCTGCGCTTATTTCACATTTTCAACTAAAGGCATGCATAATTTGTACCGAATAAAGATTGAGTAGCAAGTTCATTGATGGTGTCTTGCTCGACGGTTCTGTTCTGTGTATCTGCTGCTCTCCTGATATTCCATAGGAGTGGTGATTTATTTGCAAACGAAACAGTAATTAACATCAACCTGCACTGGGAAACCCAAGCAATGTGTATGCCATGGGCAATTACAATCTGGGTAATTTCACTCATGACTCAGACATTCACAGCGTAAACCGTTAGCAAATGAAGTCACACAAACTAGGTGATTAGTCTGGCATATCCAATGGACAAACCAAAATGAAGGCTAAAGTTGGCTGGCAACCAAAGCTTGGTTGCGCACCTATTTATTCGCAATCTAGCAGGTTCGATTTGTCCGCTGTTTTGAGTTCTGCTCATCAATATATATATATATATATAAGTCAGCCAAAGCAATCCTCACAAAATGGCCAGGGCTTTTCCAACCTGCAATACCCCTATGGCAAACACGGACTATGTATTCATAATATGGATAATTTGGGTTCGGCGCGTAAAACTAGTTTTGTTTCCAAATCTCCAACTGCTAGTTTTGTAAACCTCTACACTAGCCCCAGTAAAATTCAACGCAATGTTTGCGGAAGAGTACAATGCGTCTGTCAATTCAAAATGTAGTTATTTACCGTGCACCTATTTTTTTGTACAAAATGCTGCTATTTTTATTGTTCCAGTACCACGTTACCGCTGCATTTTGCAAACAGCTTGATTGTTGCAGATACCTTAAAACAACAAGCGAAATCTGAGATTTTTTTTCAGTCTTTCGACAGAATTATAACGGATTCCCTTGACCCGACGTTTTTCGTCTAATTGGTGTACCAAGGAACAAATTGTATTCTGACATATTTACTTAGCCATTGTCCCAAAGTTTCTGGTTGTGTCGAGGAAGCTTGGGTAAAATGAATAAGAAATCCATATAATATTGATTGGTGATTACTCGAGCTTTTTCTCACAGGCCGACAAGCATCTACGCGGGAACTTTCAGTAGATTTCACTGACTAATTCAGTGTTTGCATGCGTTTTCAACTGGGACCCTCAGAAGCGATTTATACCGCCAGTATTCTATTCAAAATCAAGGAACCCTACATCAATTCCCAGTGTACATTTATCTTTCAATTCTATTTCAGTTTTGTCGTCGAAACACCTTTGAGAAATCCAACTTTATTGTGTTTTCATTCGTTTTAATTGCCATTATTTTGATTCAGCAGGTAGTATCTTAAGTCGTTGAATTTCACAGTGTCTTGGTTGTCCGGGTTGGCAATGAGTTCGCAAGCAGATGCAATATTCCGTGAAAATCTTCAGGTATTCCGGAGCGTGCAAAGTTTGCAAACATATAATGAATTACGCAATATAATATAGGGTAGTCGTTGTAATAATGGTAATGACGGCCCACTATTTTTCAAGCAAAAACATTATATTAAAAAGCAAGCACATGTGAAACAGAAAACACGGGGACGGTGGTTATTTAGTGCTATTCGGTCGTATCAAGCTGCACTAGACAGAATCGTCAAAAAGATTCATACGAGTCCGCAGCTGTGAAAAATCCGACAGACCATAGGTTTCGAAAACAGGTGGCGATAGAATTGATTCACTTTGACATCCACCTGTATCGGGTGTCTGATTCTTGTCACATTACTCCAGATTTCATCCGTCTGTTTGCGTCTACCTGTTAAGCAATTTTAACAGATTGCCAAGTGGTTTTGCCAGTGACTGGCCACAAGTCGCTTGAGTTGATTTGATCAACAGAAGTGACTGAGAATTAAAGATATATGGCCGCCTCCATTTCTCATTTCTTACACGATTGAATAAATGAGAGATCCGTCAGTTTGGCTGGTGGAAAAAGTATTGTCTTTAACAAATGGTTAGAAGACAATTTTACAAATACTGTATAACATGTAACTCTGGTTCATCTGAAATTTTAGATAAGATAATTCATGACGTATAAACTACGCGTCTACCGTGACTATCATCTGTGCAAAACCTAGTGTTCATTACACTAGCAAGTTATTTTGAGATGCAAGGAAATTGTGAGACATCTGCTCTCGATTCTATCTGGAAATACTCGAGATATCTTACTTCCCAACACTTAACGCCCCTGAGCACTAACCTCAGTGAGAAAATCCAAGTTAGGCAAACACAGGTTTTTTTTGGTTAGACCAAATCCAAATCACCTAAATTGGTTTAATCTAATCAACACGGCTTGACTGATCGAAACTACTCGGTGGTGTAAGCCATCTTTATTGAATGACGTTATCTTACGTCACATTTTGTCTGGCTTTTCGATCGACTACAGCATTGCAATACCGTTGCAGTTTAGTTGATCTCTGTCAAGGCTAACAAATATGAAGGCTCATCATCCATTACTTTCATCTGAGCAATGTGGTATATTGAATGAGCTGGTAGTAAGATCAAGCGTCGAAATGTTATTATGTACAGGAATGCAACTTCGTACTATGAAGCCTGTAATTCGAGTCATTTTGACTTTTTACATCTAGTGCTTGGGGCAATCCATCGAGAAGACTACAGGCCATTCGGAGAATTTTTCAGGGTCATCACAACAGAACTTTGAATTCGCGAGAATTCACAATGTACATGACAAGAAAATCACTGAAGCCAATCATCAGCTGTGATGTTTTAATGTCGTTCAACAAGACCGAATAGTTAGCGTGACCGCTTGCTGGACAGTCCGTGGATTGTGACTGGTTATCTACTCTGAGGAACGAGGGGAGCAGTTCGCGTTTATTTTAATCATAACGCTTGGTTGATTGGTGAAACATATCAGTTGTCGGATAACACAGACTCTTGTTCGTGTTTCGATCATTTTTTTGGGGGGACAGAAAACTGAGATAACTGTTTGTTTTTTTCATTAGGCACCGGTGCATTCACTGACTTTGCGTAGAGAAATGAACAACCGCCGGAATATGTGCATTTTTCCTGGTCTACTGGACATACAAGTGGTACCTGTTTAACGGACCGCAGTCCTTAATAGAATTGCACAGAGATCGACAAATTTTGAGTTCATACACCGAGGCTTCAAACTAAGTGACTGATTCATTTGCTCTCGGTGCGCATTTATGTCAAGATTGGGACGGCTAATGAACTGAATAGAGCAGCATGTACAATTGGCAATTTTGTTTAGACATATTCAGCCTTTTGATTTTAACAAGGCTACCATTAGGGTAATGCTAAATGAGGACATTAAGCCAGGCGCTTGTTTTTTTGGAAAGAAATTAATCAAATGTAAAAGTAAGTACACAATTTCAAATATTCCGGTTTAATTTTTCGATAAAAGCTTTCTTTCTCTGATCCCAACATATGTTATTGTCAGTAGTTCTTGTACTGTTCCTCCTCAAGTGTTTGCAAAAAACGGAGTTTGGATTATTAACGAAGTAAATTGAGGAATTCAGTGATTTTCCCCAACAGTGAAAAATGTTGAACGCATACATCTGACCAAATTCAACCTTGTTTGTGAACATACGGCTGGAGGTATCCTGTAAAATATCGGTATAAGAGGTTTTGTAACAGAAAAAATTCTTTGGAAACTTCGTCTACTTTCCTATCTTCGTTCAGTTCTCCTGTTCCGGTGTAAAAGTGAGAGCATGTTTTTCTAACGGATCATATTAAAGCCGTTTTAGGCAGGGTAAATTGTCCTTATAATGATGAAGAGATTACTCGAAGGCTAAGAAAAAAGATATTTCAAAATATATTTATTGCATTTCATCAAAACTTAATATACACATTTATTGAGGTCTATGTTGTTTCTCCCAGACTAGCATCAGTCTTATGTGGGCATGTTTAGTTCGAGAACGTTTCATCTAGGACTTTATTGCAGACCACGTTTTGAGGCTGTTTTAAATGTTCGATGTCCATGCATAACAATTCACTGAGTTACTTAATCGGTGGATGAAAATCATAAAAGGTCTTGTTGCATGAATCAATGATAATTTCGTGCTCCACAAGACTCAGGACGGAACCACAGACTGGCATTGTTCATCGATACGGGGATTTCGGCAATGCAAGGGTTAAACTGTCTTGAATCAATTTCACTTTTTATCCCTAGCCAGCTCACAAAGTCTGGTGATTTTCATAACCAAATACAGTGACTAAAAGAGATATATCGACTGAATTTCTAACACTTATGCTAGATATTTAATTCTGAACGTTGTGGTCTATCAGCGAAAATCTCCTCTGGGCCAATTACGAAATGGGAACTCGATTGCTTGATTCGTTGTGCTGTTACGTAGTAAGACAGGACGATGCTCCCGATGCTTGTCGCATGCAACTTTGCATTAGCTGCTAATGTTTTTCTGGTATTAAGCTGGTAATGCATTTCATATATCCAGGCTGTTTTAGAAGCATTCATCCTAGCAACGTTAGTCGAGTTGTATTCCTTAAGATTGAGAAATGAATCATTGAATTCATTTGACGGTACCCAATTGAAAGCATTCACATTACAGCAATTTCGTCATTTTGATCGCGCTATTTTGCGAACGAAAAACGTTGTCTGACAAACCAAAAGCACAAGGATGGTGGCCCGAAATACTAGAAAACAAAGTAGATCAAATGAAAATGGATACGCAAACGAGGGGAGCGAACGACAAGTATGCAAAGTAAAGCCGAACTGTGAACACTGTAATGGACATTTAAACGGAAATCGTGATCACCAGATTTCTCGATGATTAGCAATACCGGTGAATTATTTTCAAGACGTCTTACGACGGCAAGCGGTAAGCAAAATGCCTGCAGATAACGTAATAGAATTAATAGGTTTAGTTCATCCGGTAATTTTTGAAGAAATTCACAGACCGTTTGCAAACAGGCATGCATTCATTTATTTTTGTAGCACTGGTCATACTGATCGTAACAGTAGCAGATTAGTCAAACGAATACAAAGAACGGATTAAAGTGCAGTCTAGTCGGTGAACAGGTGGATATCAAAATCTCCTTCACAATCAACGTACAACCCCATGGGACTGACGCGTTATCATCACGATTGCATTGTTCCGAATGCGCCAGCTGACAAAAAGCAAAGTTGTTTTACAAAACTATGGTACAAAAAATGGCTACTCCTTAATCTAACATTCCCCTGGTCAACAAATCCTACTTAATCTGATACTATTCAGTGTGTCTGACTTCAAAATTGAAAAATGAAATCTTTCTTGTTGCAGCTTTTGTTATCCTACCTAATGTCTTTACAAACAATTGCAAAAGGAACATGCAGACATTTATTGAGTCCATCAGTAACATGCACAGCTGAAGGGTATGCTGTTTTTTTAACTTCACTGAAAGACTACTTACTCTTCTTAACGATATAATTTGTGTAATAACAAAAATTGAACAACGAAACAGAAACGTCAAACTGAGGCAAGGGAATGCCCCCCCAAAAAAAGCTCAATAACTGCCGAATTTTTGTGTAAGTTTAGCGGAGCGATGTCCAGTTAAATTGATTCCTACAGACGTCTACATCCATCACAAAGTCTTACACTTCCAAACACGACTAAACCAAAGCATTTCAATGGCATCAAGAATAATGACAATGACGATACAGCTGTTATCCATAAGTCAGAATTTTAATGGAAAACGGAGATCTTTCGGCCAGCCTACGTCTGGCCTAGTTAAATGATTCGGTTTTCGTTCACCGAACTAAAAAGAGAATTTTGTAGGCTACCCAAATTAAACCTCTAAAACGCATAGATAAAGAGGACAAAGTCAGTCCTAATATTACATCATTACATATGTTCCATTAAACCAATCCCATTGCATATAATCCATGATGACACCGGTCGTGAGGTTGGTTGATCAAACCACCGGGGATTATATTCAGGGAGCTAAGTAAACATAAACTCACCTTTTTTTCCATACCAAAAGTATTCTGTAATTCGTGTTAGAAATTGGAAATCGGCACCACTTCCTTGTGACCTGATGTTCCAATGGTGGGGAACACGAGAAAACAAATTTAAGCAGAAAATATTCCAAACCTTGAGAGAAAATTCTCGTCCTTTTAAAAACATTTTTTTCAGATTCATCAAATTGGCAAACAATCTTCAATCACATACATATTAGCACTCATAACATGGCTAATCAGCAGTATTTTGCGGTCCCAGAACAAAAGAAAAACGAAATAGTTTTTGTCGAGCTCTAGAAGATACCGCCAAGCCGGTTTACCGTGAAAAGTAACAAAATTTAGCATTGCACTGGCAATAATTGTTTCTGCACAGTGTAATCGACTATGTATTATGTTCAGAAATCGTCATGTTTGGAAATAGCAGTCAAAATAATTGCAGCGATTTTTCGATATACTCATTACATCATTTGGTCCTGATATAACTGCAACCAGTCTCAATTCCCATTTACTGGAATTTGCTAGACAAAATCAAGAACATTCGTTAGAACGAAGTATAATCTATGGTTCGTAATATCCACACAATAATCATACCTATATCTCAACCTGTCAAATGCCATGATCTTCCGTACTGCAGGGCAGTTGCAGCGGTACTGCTGATGGCCCATGGACTCGTCGATGCCACGGTACGTTCAGTTACTCACAATGATTTGGTGCGTAGCTCGTTCAGAAAATGTCGACAAATCATCGACTAGTTGGTTTGATTGATTACCTCACTGTGCTGTCAATATAGATTGAGGGTTTTGTAACAATTTAAATGTTGTCGAAAGTAAGTCCTCAATTGGTTGCAGCCCCCAGGGGTTGTCTGTGATGACCGTGGGTCACGTCTGTCTGTGGTGGTCACAGAATTATTGGTCTGGGTTCTCCCCACACAAATGTCTGAGTTATGCTCCCGTTTGACCTCACCTATAAGAACGTTTCTTAAATAGGAAATTCGTGCAATAGATGCATAATTCAGACAGACTAACGAGCACAAGGAAAACTTAGGAAGTCAGTGACAGACGTCAGTACAGGCATTTTGTGCATCAAATGTTTCGAACAGTTTGACTGCAGATACCCGGTAACCCGTGCTAAACACAGTCAGATTCTGCACAGTAAAACCAAGGAGTAGGTAAAACGTGCCGCAAATAATTACACGTAAAAGACGGTAACCAAAAATAACAGGTAGAACGGTAAAGTTCCTATTAGATTTGTGCCAAAATGATTTCAGTTAAATCATCGTCAGTATGTACGGGAAGGACTGTCAGATATATTTTGGAAATATTTGCAAAATCAATATTTAGGAAAGGAAAACGAGAAACTTTGTGGATTCTGATCCGGGTAAAAATTACACAAAATCAAGGGTTTTTTCCCTTGGAAAGCCTCCTTTGTTTATTCTCTAAACAGACAACATCTGCCCAGAGACAATGCATACACGAAAGGTTTTACAACCTGGTTCAAATTGTTTGCTGTGTGAATTGTCTTCACAGGTGTAAATTCAGTTGAATTTGTGACGGGACTACCCCTAGATCTTATACCTGAAGAAGCTGGAACTACCCTCCACATGAACATGGCCGCTTAACAGTAAATTTCCTAGAGAAGTAACATTGTCTGCTAACTGGTATCATATGTGCAAGACAATCCGTCATCGGTAACCGCAGTCACGTTTAGAGCAGCTCGCAGAATTGCCGATAGTAATATACAAGCAATCCAGGCAAACAGCCGGGATTAAAATTTCCATAACACTTTATGCATGTGACTGAAGTGGACGGAGAACGTCCCATAGCCGCCCGAGTCCATTCTATGATGACTTTAACTCTTCACTTGAAATGGCTTAGAAGCTTATGTGGTCTTATTCGGTCTGGTGTTCTAATGAGTCAGGTGACAGCGAATCGATATCTGGCATCGAAGTCACCGGGGAGTCGAAGCTCTGATCTTTTTGGTCACAAACATAATCCATGTGGTCACCACTACTAAAGGCCCCATGGTGTTTAGCCCACATTAAAAAATGGAGTTCTTAATGCCTTATCACTGTAGATGCAAAGAAAACTTGCGAGAGAAATTTCTCGTGTTCAAAATTATTCGGACATGATTCGAAAATATACGGGAACGTCCAACAGCGCGCTTTTCTTTCCTACGACATCTGGGGACTACATCAACCCGCAGGCTGTAGATAATTACTGCGCATTAGATTAGGTGAGCACAAATATGCCCATGTCAGATGGACTGCGTTCCAGTCCAATGCATACGAGAACCTAATATGCCGGCTCGGTAAACTTTAAATAATTTCGAATCATCGACATAATTACCAAAATAATGTGAGAAAGCGTGTAGATACAGAAAACGGTCATTAGGCTGCTTTTCCCCTCCTTCGAAGTACTTGTCAGACCTTAGTGTTGTAATAAACGTTTTGGCAAACAGTGAATTATGATTAGATCGATGGAAAATTTTTATCCTATGCACGCTGAAGGGATTGAATTTCATACTGGGATCCCCAATGCCACTAATTGGTAATAGATGGGCAGTCCGTTCGCATATTTTCAGCGTTACTGGGCTGCCAACCTTTAGCCTTAACGGTCGAAATACTGCGACTGAAAATTCACCAAACCAGGATTTTGAAAGCAATTTTTGCATTGTTTCATTTTAAGTAAATAATTTGCTGTAGACGACAGAAATTTTCCAACTGGGTTATGGTTCTTCAAACCAGTACTGAATAAGCAGCAGCGAACCCAAATTGGGAATATCTTGACTATTTTTGATCAACAGAGTTAGTGCGACGTTGGATGTTGTTGAAATTACTTTTCCTGCGGTACTGGATGTCAGTTCACGATTAGGAAACCATGAAAAGAGTACACAAAACCTTTCACCTTCGTTAGATGCACCTGCGCTGCCCGCATATCACCCTCAAATATGGAGCTGAATCGGGGACGAACAACTATGAGCAGGGCGTGTCAAGCTCCTCCCACTTTGAGCGTAGACATTACATGGCGAATGATTTAGCTGATCGGTTATTCATATACTGATCATAACCCTAGTTCGGTGGGTCACGCAGAGAGCTTTCGTCGTGCCGGAGTTACCCACAGGATAAGCCTCTGTAGATTGCGTTACTTCATCGGCGTATTGCTGCAGCGAACCTCGATAGGCCTTTGAAGACAAATCACGTTAGTGTTACGGGTAAGCCATTTGTCCGACAGCGTTTCGTTTGGCTTAACCATCCCTGTTTGATACATTATGGATATGCATTGTCTATGGCTAGTTACAACTAGCAGACAGAATTACAAAGTTTAGGTTTTCTAATGGTGAGCTAAAAGTTTGTATTCTTTGCCGAATAAATTAAATCAACTGTTTTTTCTTACAACAATGGGAGTGTAATACCCATGACAAGAGACATTTGAGCACGAACGCAAACTCATGCTGTATGATCTCATTGGTACTACTTGTTCAAGTAGCCGAACCCTGTCCTATCAGACTAAACCTCCTGACGATATCACTTCACGAAACCAGTTGGTTGTTACCTCAAATCAGTGGCTATGGTCATACAGGAAATGGACTGTAAATCTACTACTTGTTTTCTCTAACTTAAATTCTTCCATTTTACAGGTGTACTTCTAGATATGACCTCAGTAGTCAGGCATCACCCGAAATCAAAGATTTAATTGACTTAGATTCACTTTTTTGGTCCTTCAGATGTGCACGCTTCATTTTTACGATCCTTTTAAAAATTTCAGCCGTACCTATTTAAACGATAACGACATTTCTGTCAAGGCGATATCAGTTCGTATTTTTCGCACCAACGGGTTAGTGTTTGGGTAAGTTGCATGGTTTGACTCGTGACGTTTATGAACAGGAAAAGAAAGTCATTAGTTGGTCTCGGACATTCTTAGCGACTTCCTCAACGACTCCGTCGATGCTCCGGTTTTGACAGCAAACCATTGTGATTGTAAGCCGCTCGGAACCGCACAAGAAATCCATAATTTTTCCTTCTTTGTATGACGAAAATGTGTCAAAAGGCTTAGCTGAGATGCAAGAAACCGGACCGAGGATTCGGATCATGGTATGTTTTCAGATGGCGTCATTCGGCGACCCGTATGCAAATTAACAAATAGTAGGAGAAATTTTGACGTTACTTTTGCAGGGCTATCTATAGTTTCATTACAGTATGTAATGATGAACGAACAAATGCAAACATGCATTTAAATTGTATCAGCTTTGAGACAGGACTATGCGGGCAAAATTGAAGACAAAACAATTATATTTGCCTCGGTATGACACATGCTTAGTGATAAACAGGCAACTTTCCCGGATTTTGGCAATTGAATCCTATCTGTCAACTACAAAAAGGGTTTAAACAAACGGACTTTTAGGTAGCACTAAAATGTTTGACCATTTGGGACATACGCAGGTTGCATGAAGCGATAGTCAAAACTGAAGTATAAATTGCAATGATTTCCTTACGGAGTGAGTGACTACCTTATTGAATATGACGTTTTTTTGCTTCAATGAATGATTGAAATGAACTTAAGAAACGTGCACTTAAAAGAACAATTTCGTTCTTCCTGATCAGGCCGTTGATGTCCACTAAGTACGATCTGATCTTAGTGTTCTATGTTTGCGCGAGCATACACGTCATTTCCTTAATGTTCCCGGGCTCAACCATTACAAGAAATCCAAATAAGAGTCACAACTTTTCCCAGAGCATACTGTCCTGATGGAATGATATTCGTCACCGGTTTGTCTAGAGCATTTCATTTGGAAATGCATCCAAGCCCATTGATAAACATTCCATTCTTGTTGCTCCGTTAAAAATCCTAAATAAAGACTAAGGTGAATGCTTTCTGAAAGAAACGCTACAAAGGCTCTGTGAAGACTACGTATTTGCCTGCGGTCAAAAATATTTTTATGGACGTATACTACCATTTTGAAAATAGGCGGTTATTTCTTGTGTACTACCGCTTATTGTTCACAAACACGTCTAATGAGTTCATTCTATCAGGCGAATTTTCCTTGGCAAATAGCCAAACATAATTCAGGATCTTTCAGTTTTGCTCAACGCACGATATATTAGTTTACAAGCATGTAATATGAACGAAAAATGACAGGACATCATAATTTACTTTTTTGAAGCATCTACAAAAGCAGCTACAAAACTCCAACGTTTTGTAGCACTTAAGCAAATAGGCGCCAGTAAACGTGTCGTGCAATTCCGATCGTACCAGTCCAAATAAGTATCAGTTTCACGATAAATAATGGGCGTCACCCTGTTCATTATAGTTGTCATGGTGTTTCGCTAATTGAAAAAAATCCGTCTACGTACCAAACGTTGATCAGACCAATCACTTTAAAGGGCGTGTTGAGCAACTGGATTCAGTTAGACATCCGATCTCTGGTTGATTGAGAGGTGCACACAAATGGACCGACTGTTGCTATCGGCTTGAAACCGCACTCGCTGAAGTGCTGGTTTTGTTGCACACGGAGTCACGAAACACCGGATATGTGTCAGACAATCTACCTCTCGTACTTTCTACGTAAAAATAAAATCTACAGATAAAAAGTTTGATGTGGTACCCCAAGTACAAGAGAACTTTGAATTACTTCATTTGTTGTCCCATAAATCACCTCATCTTGCTCATAATTTTCTAGAAAAAGCAAAACTGTAGTGGAATTAACTTGTGCACTTCTAAATGAAGGATGCTTTTATTGTACTATTAATGGGAAAATTAGACAACTCCGTCGCATATGTTCAGCAGATATCTGTCCAATAAGACAATGATATTCCGTCATCCAAACTATACACGCTTAGATGGGCGTTAAATTCCAAGTAACGTGGATTGCAGGTAGCACAGCCGAGCTGCATTGAATGCATTGTTCCCGTCATTCATTTCGGTGGATTTGAAAATCTGTTGACTTTCAGGGCATACGAGAAAATTTATGGATGTTTTCCGATGTTACCAATTAAAATTGGTTCGAGAACAAACAGTCGAGATAAACAAAAGCATCGCTTTGTGATCAGTAACGATATCAATCACCTAGAATGATTGTCATACGTTTATCGTTGGAACTTGAACAGTGACGTGACACTGCGTGAGACTTAGACAACTGAGGACACCATAAATCGGGCTGCCTGGGGAAACGGGGAAGGGTGAGAGAGAGAGAGAGAGAGCCAATGCGATGCAGGTTTGACATCACGTGGCCATATGAGAAGACAGTGGCTTGTTCTGTATGCGAAGGTGACTGACATTTGTTCAAGCCTAATTGCAAATGTCAAAATTCCAGGCAAAAGTTTGTTACCGAACAGTTTCCGCTAGCGAAGAGCGCACGACATGAGAATTATGCATTCCCTCAATGGGTTCATGATTTGCATTCAAATGAATAATTATTCAAGCAATTGTTGTATTTAGACTAAATTATTTTGTTGGATTTTTTATTGATAAGGTCCTTGTAAAAAGATTACGTATATTTAAAAACAAACTGCTCAAGGAAATGAAAAATTGCAGTTAACAGGCTCCATTTAGTTAGCATATACTACTGAAGTTTACATAATTCAATAATTCTGACTGAAAATTCTTACTATTTAGTTATTCATTAAAACGTGAACAATATATGCGTTTCGTAGAAAGTAATCGGCGAATTGTTCATTCTGATCCAATTTTGCAATGATCCCAAAAAAGACAACTATAAATTAAGCGGCCAAAAAGCCTCATCACGCCGCAATATGGCAACTGTACGGGCGACAACCCGAAACCCAAGTTACCACAATTCATAGACAAGCCCCATTTCATCGTGGGCGTTCCTTCCATCTATCCAGCCACAAATCATAATTCAGTGAATTCATCGTGCGAAGCTGCTTGCCAGGTGGAGATATCAAAACATAACAACAATCCGAACGCGTTGCTTGTAAAATATGCATAGCACAAAACTGATTCGTTTGCCAGGTAGGATGTTGTAAACCTGCTTTTCAGATCAGTTTATTCAGAAATTTCTTTTCTCATCCAGAACTGGTGGTGCTTGAGTGATCAAAATCAAGAAATTTCAATATGACATTTGCAGGTTCGAATCTTTTCTACACTTGGCATTTTCCCCAATTAGCAGCCATCCTCCGTGAAAGTGATGTTCCTTTCTAGAATGTCATTTGAATTGTTAGGAACGTGAATGGGTGGCAACTTCATGTAGGAATCACACGGTGACTCGTGGGGGGATTTTCCTCGGTCATCTAAGGCTATCCTTCATAAAGGGGCCCGCGTTATTCCTAAATGGATTTACCATCCATTTACGCTTCTAACGATTCAAATGAGATTCTAGTGAAAAACTAAGAAAGGAGCGCACTAGTATAGGTATGGTTGGGCAGAATTATACCGGATACGCATACCTGAAGAGCCACAATAACCGCGAAACCGGTCGTATGCTTCCGGGGGAATTTTATTAATCCACCCGCATGCGTAATACACTTCTGAGATGTTCATTTCTGGTTAAACAAAAAATGAAAAAGAGAATAAGTAGGTTGTGATTATTTTGCTCATGTCAAATGAAATAGTGAGTTTTTCTTAATTTTTGGCGACTTCCATTTCCTAAACATGCTGGCGTCACGAGGAGGTTTTATTTGCCCACGAAAAAGCCTAACATATTTGTAGATCAATTTCGAAATTCTTAGCTGAAATCATACCAGGCATCGCTAATTGTGTCACTATTTCATTCGGTCTCATAGAACTCCTATGGGGAAGTGTTTGATCGCAAATGCAACAAATCGACATGCAAACTGTGTCGGAAGCATTGTTATTTTAAAGACAATTTTCCATCCGAATGGAATCGTTGCCTTTTTTCAACACATGCTATAGATCACTTAATTTATCTAACGTTTTTATATAGCTTCAGCCAGTGCCAACTGTGGATTCCGTATTTCTCTCTGTCCGCCGATCTCGTCGCCGTCATGACGCGGTACACATGCTTCGGGAATACAAAAATCAACGGTCACCTGTCTGTTGCAAAAATCACTGCAATCGGATTGCGTGCGAGACACAAATCAAATGAACTTTGCCAACAAATTTCAAAACATTAAATTCATGCTCGGACACAGTCCAAACTGAAATGGTTGATTTAACGAAAAATGTTCACCCTGACTCAAATGAATAAGCCGTGAAATGTTTTTGACCTATGTTCTATGAACAAGAATCAAAAGAAAATGGGTATTGCTGACCAGTATCCGAATGCGGTTTTCTCATTGTTCTTTCTACACTTATCAACCATGTTTTGCAAACTTTTCACTTGTATGTATGTATTCACTTGTAATTTCAAATTCAAAAGTGCCTGAAAAAAATGTACCGCAGGTGATCGACGTGCCCGGTACATTCCATCCTAGAGAAAAGTAACCAATTCAGATGATATGAGCTTTGCGCCGGGGTCCTGCGTGGAATAGCCAACTTTTGTTCTGACATTTCCCGTTAAGCGCGAGGTAAATAACTGCAAAATTCACCGAGATCTTAATATGGCCGGTGTTTAATTCGGAACTGAGTGGCGAATCCTTGGAATTCCTTGAGAACACGTCTGTTTTTCATTGTTTTAAAAATCACAAGAACACAACTGCCTGCAGACTGCATAGCAATGCTCTGATAATCAGTGAACCTGACCATGCGCATATCTCAGTGTGCACATGTTAGAAGGATCACTTCCTGACTCCATGAAAACCGCATGTTAATAAACCACTTGATTGACATTTCAATTAACTTTGGAGTAATTCAGCAATAATTTGGGAAGTGATATAGACTACATAGTAGCGTTGAGCACGTGTTAATTCGAGGGGACTGGTTCTCATCAGATAGCCATTGCGTTGGCTGTGATCATTGTTTTATTCCCACTGAACTGAACAGTGAAACGTCCTTCTCTTCTCAACCGTAGTAAAATTTGGAATGTTATTTGTGGAGTTATAAAAAAAGACGATTTGCCTAGTGCACTATAAGTCCTTTGGCAAAGTAAACTGATGAAGTCATCCGCATAGCTGGTAGACTGGAAAACGTTCAAAGTGATTTATATTCACTGGGGATTGAAAAATACCAATGAATTATCTGCAAACCTATTACTTTCTCCATTTCTAGCATAGTGATGAAGATTGTATTTCGCCAACAAAACGCTCTACTATTGCCTAGAACGTGAAATAGTAGTTCAAATTTTACTGATAGAAATTCGAAACGACCAATCAACAAAATAGAACCTCAACTACCTTAGGCCGCATCCCGCTCTCGCGTTCGACCAATTCCGCTGCTCAGGAACTGGCTGTGTGTTTGAGCCAGTAGACTAGACAGGGATAAGTCTAAAGTCCAGTCGATCAACCGGGAGAAGCCTCATCAAGGAAGACTCGGGCACATTAATTTAATTCCATTATCACGGAAATAATTGCAACAAGTTCGTGTAATTGCTGCTTCGAACTCCGTTAGCATCTGATCACAAAAGATCTTACTCAGAGTTTCAGAATTCGGAAAACATGTTTATAGCCAGCCATAGGCAGAGAAAATACAGCTATATTTGCCTGAACGTCATTTGCCCCTGTGCCTACTGGTGAATGTTTCTAGACGTTGCAATTTGAATAATGTATTGACAAGATGACTTATCTGCAGGTAGCCACATAAAGACGAAATAACTTACAATATATCAATCGGTTTGTTGCGTGCTGCATCTTAGCCGATGTATATTTTTGGTGGTGTTTGTAAGAAAGAGACATCCCCCCTCGGGTTATCCAGCTGTTTGAGCGTCTGTCCGACTGGCTAGATTACGAATCCCAAGTCCGTCACACGTTTTAGTCGTAGATGGCAATTGGCTGTCACTCTGAGCGTTACCGCATCTGAGTTTTCGGGACCCTAGCTAGCTGGTACTCTCCGACGTTCCAAGGTCGCCGTTGCTGATGTTCTCTCCTTTCGTGTGCCTGGCTCTAGTGGAAATAGGAGATGACTCTTACACTCCCTGAATGTATCCGGATTGTGGCAAGAAACAAGGAGAATTCTGCGCAGCGTGGTAGTTAATGGCGAGCGAAACCCATGGGTTGTAATACCACGCATGTGTCCTCGGTCACATACAGTTTAGGTTGCGCCATGTGGTACCGTGATGGTATGCACTTTAAAATAACAAGATGACCAGTTCCAAACTAAACAATTCATAGTCGAAATGGGACAACCTGGAAATTATGCTGCAAAAATCTATAGCAGTTAGTACGTTCGTTGAGAACATTTTCGATCATTTTCGAGAAGCATCCCGAATTAGAGAACTGGTGAGAGATTTTAATCCACGGAAATCATGACATCCAAAGTGACTGATACAACTGATGATTGTCTACTTTATAAATATTATCAGTTTGTAAAGGGATTCACATAATGTGCAATTCTTTGTGGATTCAGAAGCATTTTTTCACGGGACCACTTCCTCAGCACAATTTATAAATACACTAGTAAAGCCTTCGCCGTCAAGAAGACTGAATCAACTTTAATTTGTGGCCTTGAAGTACTTCTGAGCTAGACGAGAGCCCTAACATTTCACCTCTGATGAACGTCGAATGAACTGGATGATAGCAAACAATTTCTGTTATATTTTGCACTGTAGCTCCCTATCGCGGCCATTGGCTCCAAGGGTTGGGGGTTCTATATATGAGTAATCGCCTGTCCACTGTGCACAAAAACATCGCCATTGTGAGATAGTTGGAAAATTGGAGAAAACCAAACCATTCGGAAATCAAGCACAGCTGGTTTAAGAAGCATCTGAAAAAAGCCTCGTACAAAAGATTCAGAGTATCTCAGCCGACCATTTCATGAAGTGCTAAAGACTGCAACCAAATGTCAAGTGTGATAAGGATATTTTGATATAACATTCCAGCCGTGTTTTGTTTTCCGACATTCTGTCATATCTTAGCCGAAGAAATATGTCCGGTTATTTTCCACACTGAAAATCAATTCCCAGCCACCACAAATAACCTTTTTTTATTTTCGTTTCCGTTCGATATTCCACGTTCACCTAAGTTTCGTATTAGAACAGCATCTGAGCAACTAATGGCGTTAATAGATTGCAACTTCATTCAAGAATGAAGCAATGATATTTTGTCAATCAGGGAAGACCTGCATTTGGAAGGTGCACACAGTGACATTAATGTTGAGATTTTTTGCTAGTAGTATGTTGCAGGTATCGATGGATGGGCGAAATGTCTCCGTTTTGTTGTTATTGCCGCCTTTTAGATATCCTTATCCGGTAATATCATGCCCAACCATCTCTACACGGGTGCACCAAATGATAATTTCTTTCTAAGACGTTCGATGAATCACCTCACCATTATTCAATGATTTTATCATTCATCCATGCTGTTGACTAAATAACTGAGGTTCTAGTTAGAATCTCATGCAGCAAATAAACAAGGATGAGCATGGTTGGATAGGGAAGTACCCAGTGCAGATAGCTGAGGAGAGGGAATAGCCACGATTCCGGCCGTGCTTGCGGATAAATTTTGTTCCTGCATTATGTAAGAATAAACGCTAATGACAAGCTTGAAATTACTCTTCACAAATTAAAACTCGGGCAAATTGGACCATCGTAAATTCATGCACCGTGTGATATCATCTCTGAAATCACCATTATAAGTCCATGGGGGTATTTTACATTTGATTATTCATTCTAACTAGAAATCAACTTTGAATGTTTTCCCGTTACTATTATTCATACGTGCAAGCGTTCATGCAATTCCATCATTCTTTTTGTCCTACTCGAAACAATCCCAAAATCTCCGGCGAATTTCATCTTGTGACAAAATGGTTGATGTTAGCGATATTCCAGCATCGAAACGGCAGTCGACAACTGAGTGTCAGCAACAAATGCCACCGTCGGATCCGTTGACTGACTAATTTCATTGTGTATATGCAGTTAGAGTTTCCAAATTCTACATGACATTTGCAGTTTTCTGGCCATGTGAAAAGATCATATTTCCTTCATGAATCGGTCTCCTGTTCAAAACTTCGCAATACCCGTTCGGAAAATCGCGCATCATGTTTGCGCTAAACAATCACAATGGTTACCTACGACATTTTGTTAATCGGATACTGTAGTTCAGTCTTTAGATGACACCCGGTCTCAACTAATCTTTGACACAAACAATTTTGCGTTGGTTTGTGATCCTCAAGATGAACTTTGGTACTCGAGCGAATGAAATTAACAAATTAACATTTCCCCTTAATCTTGCATACCCGCATGATGACACCAAATCGGTCAAAAATGAGGTAACTTGTGAGCGTAGAAAAACAGAATAAAGTTACGTATTTTTGAATAGGTACTGTGTCCCCAGCCGTAGCCTATAAATAGTCGCAGGAAAATGGCTTGGACTTAGTCTTAGTTAGACTTACAGTCCGGAATAAAACGTTTTAACACGAGACCACACACGTGTTAACTGTTCGTATTTCGTTGAAAAACACGTTGTTTTCTGCGCTAGAAAACTAAAAATTCCCCGGTGCATAATAGCATCTAGGAGGAAAGAATCCCATATGAGCATTTCTGCTCGAAAATACCGTATCAAACCGATAAAACGTAAACGACTTCCGTCCAAACCCTTACTCACTGCAGAAAGCCGGTAAAGCATACCAAGGAAAGTACCAAGTATTACCAAGTCCCAAACACGGCGTTCGCTTCCCTTTAGTTACTCGGTAATTTAATTATCTTTCCATTCGTCATATTCACATAAGAAATGTGAATTAATAACCATGTACACAGGCAATTGTTGCGCTTTATTATTTGCAGTACAACTTTTGTAGAATATTTATAGATTTTGGGCACAAATGTGAAAATAAATTTCCAGTCAAATGTAACTAATGTGTTAAGTTTCGTTCAAGAATTTTCCCAAAACTGAATGTATACTTCTACTAATAATGAGGACAGTTTCCCTCAAATGTACTCATATGCATACAATTATTATATAAAAATAACTCGATATTCTCCTGAACGTTGGCAAAACGGACCATCGATCTGTGTGCACTAAAAATCCCCTGGATTAAAACATCGTCAATCAGTGGATTGTTTATCGATCATTCACAACATTATTTTCACGTTGTATGAGGCATACCTTATGTAGGATATAATCCATTGCCGAAAAGGGTATTAATGAAAAAGACGTTTTTTCTTTGTGGCCATAAATCGAATATTCTAGGTAATCTTTTGGAAGCTGTGTCTTAATGGAAGCTTGTCAGTTGCGCTAGTGAAAACACAAAAAATGGTTTCTTTGTTTCATCGTCATTAATGTCTTGCAGAGTACAAATATTGCTTTCGTGGAAATTGGAGTGAGATATTTTGAATACTTAAGTTCACTTTCACAACCGTAGTAGGACAATATCGAGAAACACTTGAGTGTGGACGATTACGATACACCAGAAAACAACCACTTGTTTACCTACCTAAACTGTTGCTCACGTGTTCCTCTCCAGTGTGCCTCAAAGTTTCAATCTGCGCTGCTTTGGGCCTGCTTTTAAATCACATTGATGCAGTATAATTTTCGCCAAGGCAACGAGCCTATTAGCACTCTGACATAATATATTCGACGGCGTCATTTATTTGCTACCTTTGACTTTCGTTGTAGACATCGCTCCAATGAAAACTGTAATCTTCACCTCTAGCTAAAGTCAACTAGCTCTATTTTGAGCATGCCTTCAAATTTATATGTTAATCAGTCTGATTAGGTCGTTTAACAAATTTCTGCAATCCTGCGTTCCGTGTCATTCACTGCTGAATAGTACCAAAATGGCGTCACTACTTGTATCGCGATAAGTTTATCGCATGAACCGTCGACGACGTTTATCTTATTGGTGGCGGACTCCTTTCAAAAATAGCCGCAGTATCTATACGATTCCAAGCACAAAAATACACCTCTGTTTTGTGTTTGATGTCGGCTGTCCCATGTCAGTCGATATTCGAATAGCAGGTTTATGAAAGCAGACAACTTATCAATTCAGCCAACGTGAATGTGCACAAAAGAAACACCGATTGGTTTCTAGACCCTCTCTTTCCCAGTTCATGGTGTCATAAAACGATTACCCCTTGGCGATAATTCATTAGTTGGGTTGGAAATCAGCAATTCTTCGCAAACAGAAAACACTATTGTAAAACCTAATGCTAAAACAAGGCGCAACATAACTGGAATCAGTGCTTTCACTGATCCGGGGACCAATGAAGGTACGAGACCAACTTCTCTCTGATTGACGTGGGAATATTTGAAGAAAAAGCAACTGAAAGGAGATTTACGTGAACACCCGGAAGTTATTTCTCAAGGAAGTAAAGAACTACCTTCAGAATCAAATTAATTTACTATAAATTGAAATGAAATGTTGCAAAGTGCACGCAACTTATTCACTTTTGTTGATTACTTACATCGAACGTATACGTTTACACATGATTAACTGCATGGGGTATTGGTAAGGGAATTCCATGTAATCAGCTTATGAACAAAGAGTTCGAAGTTGTTTGTATGATACGACAAAATCAAGGTTGGAGGCGGTAGCTGTTCGTTCAGAAATTGAGCTGGGTTTTAATCGGTCAGCAAAAATCGGTTAATTGGCGAGCATTTTTTCGCTCCGGTTGAACAGCGACATTCAAATTGGTGAAGTAGAAGGAGAATGCATTGCAGCAGATGCGAAAACATCACATGCCGCATTTTTCAGCGGCACAATCCACGCTACTCAGTAAGTAACAAATTTCTGTGAGCACTTAAGTCAGGTAGACGTGTCAATGCAATTGCATATATCTGGCAACGTGTACTCTGTCTGTTCGCATCAACCAGACAAATTGAATCAAATTTCCGTCCACATATAACAACATTCACATTAGAGGGAAAAGCTTTGGGTGGAATTATTTTCCTGTCTTATCTGAACAAATACCTCCCATATAATGGAACATCCTTTAAGTCTTGAGTCGAACCGGCAAAATTCCGTTGACTGTGCAAGTGATTTACATTTGTGCTACTGTGGCAGCGAATACTGAACGCAAATAACTTAACGCCTGGTGCCTCGAGCTACCTCAAGGTAACTAAGAATTACCTTTCAAGTTGTAATATCTTGGTTCGAAAACATATTCCCGTTTGATTGATCATGAATAGACGAGCATACCTAGCATGCCATTGACAGAACGACATTTTCTAAGCACCCGGAGATTTCGGTAAAGACCACTGCTGATAAAAACAAAATCTGACAAACTTTCAAATCCACAAAGCGAGTTTCTCCATCGGTAGCCTGAACTGTCCTAACGCCGAAAACGTTGCTTTTCACGTTGAGCGCTTTTTTTAACCTAAAGCGTAAGAAGGGGACAAGATCTCGAATCAAATTCTAACTCCAAATTTCGCATGACTTTAATTTTGCAATGACTGATCCTAGTGTAAGAACGGATAGAGTGGTTGCTCATTTGAAGAAATTGAAAAAATGCAGTTATTGATGAGGAACGAGTTAGAAGCAAACAACAAATTATTGAAGGTTTCCTTAACCGCCACAGAACACTTTGTAAATTCCGATTGTACACTGAATTATATAAGGCATCGGATGGATGGTTTGTCACTCCAGAAAAGACAAGACAAACTGTACTGTTCGGGAAGTATTCTACGGGCTTGAGACAGTTATTTTGTTTGCCACCCTGCTTTGTTGACGTCATTTTACAATAGTCCACAAAGTGAACTCACACGTCCTGGCCCGTATTCGCCTGTATTCTTAATCTATCAGAGTCAAGAGAAATGTGATTGTGGAACTGAAACGCGGTGATCGGTGAATTACGTCAGCCTACTGGCGAGTTAGGGAACTTTCCTTATTTTTCCGGATGAGGCGACTACCACAAAAGTGCAACCTATGCGCTCAGAAAACCACACACATTTATCTTGAGGAAACTGGCCGCCTCTTGCACTATTCATTAGCGTGGGTACTGAATCCATATCATAGTTCGCCGATAGCAAGGCTTAAGAGGGGTGTATTGAAAAAAGAGAAGTAAGCATTGAGTAACTGTCCCATTGGAATTGCTGATTTACATATGGATTTTGTTCTAAGCCCCAATTGCAGGAATGTAAGCGATTACCTTTTAAGGAATCACTGCATTCACTGTCAGAAATAGTCGGCCTTAAAAGACAGTAGGACCATATGGTAGTTCTGTATTCCTCTGGGACTTTGTCCAGTTCACGAGTGCTTCGGCCCAGCAAGTGAGCACAACGAGTACACTGCTTGGTAACAAATTCCGGTAGGTTTAGGGTCGAATGCTACTTCGGGATCCCGTGTTTGATTTAGCAACAGGTTTCTTAATGACGATTTGATCGTTGAATTTATATGATGAATTATTCCATGGAAAAATTATCTTACCTACGAAGTAACTAAGCTCTTCAGGTCATTTTCGAAACCTTTTAGTTAGGCTCCCTGCAGAGAAGTTTTCTGCCAGTAGACGTCGACTGATTTGCGCTAGCGTCCCAAAGCCGTACAAATCAGTGACGGACAAGTGCAACTTCATATGGTGAAGTTCAACAAACCGTTGAGAGCCTATCTGGTAGCTCAGTGGCCAAGGCGTTCGACTCGAAACCATTCGTCCCGGGTACGCGTGCCAGTTTGGACGCGGTGGATGTGCAATGCTGATTTAATTATAATGGAGCTGACACAGCTGCATTGTGATTCCATAATTTCATAATACGAATCTGAACGTAGGTATTAAAGGATAAGTTATTTGTAGTAACGGGAATTCGCTGCCAGCCCCAAATAGATCGCCAGCCAAAAATCAATTATGAGCCAGTGATCGGGGGCATCTCTCGTCGGTTTCCCGATTCTGTGGAATTTTTCCATTTGGAAAAGGGGTGTGAAAGCTATTCCATTGGATAGGGTGTCAGGAACAGCAAGGAAGTGTGAGATACCATTATCTTTCGCCTTACTGGGGTGTCTAATCTTACCATGGAAAAATAATCAAACCTACAATCAACCCCTTTTAGAAATCAACTTCGCTTAATCACGTAAATACAAACGTACGTATGTTTTAGATTGCTCTCATATAAATCCAACTAATTTTACAACCAGTCTTTGCACTAGTGACAAACGATGTTTTACAATGAAACATATGAATGAAGAAAAAAGAATTTTAAGCTTGACGGTGCTGAGAAAGCAGCCAAACGAGAGGCAATACCGTTTGTGTCATTGTTTCTACTAACTACATTTACCCATTCAGATCAACAGCAGTGTGTAAGAGCACTGAATTGATGATATGCGATCGATGAATCCATGCCAATTTGGGGTTTACCTGTCACCTATGTCTTTTACTGACGAAATAACAATGCATATCATTTTTCGGGACAGGGGCCGCAGCCAACAAAGGGCATCCAAATGGGAAGTTGACCAAAGCTTGGAGGATTCGAATGCGCGACCTTCACGTCCAAATGCCAGGACTTTATCCGTTTATATGGTATATGGCCAATTCAATTTTAAAATAGGCGATAGAGTAATTTTTTACAAGAATATATCTAGTTTTCTGTTGAAAATCCGCTTACCGATTAGGATTAACCTAGAGAGTAGAAAAGCAGCACCTAAAGTCTAGCCATAATATGTTACGATATGACAGTTTAATTAAACTGATACGATTGTATTTATTTTGAAAGATGTCCATTTTTGAGTTGCATTTGTAATCTAGGCATCAGAATCTGTCCACCTACCATTCAGGTGTAATAAACAAAGCTTTAGTGGAGATCCAACGTACTGCACATAATTTGTGATGATACATCGTCAATCTGTTCGTTACCGAAAGCTGACAAAAGTATAATGCAAAATTACTGCAAACGTTGAAAATCTTCTATAGCGTTCATTCATACCAACCTGCA
The DNA here is from genome assembly GCA_008360955.1 of Fasciolopsis buskii. NCBI lineage: Eukaryota > Metazoa > Platyhelminthes > Trematoda > Plagiorchiida > Fasciolidae > Fasciolopsis > Fasciolopsis buskii. The sequence continues at coordinate 432,959 of LUCM01001348.1, forward strand.
TGAAGCATGCAAGCAATCACCGTGGATGAATTTGGGGCTATTGCACGCACCATAACAGCGCTGGATCTCTAGAATCTGACAATCACAAACAATGTACGATATAGCACCCGTATTCTACAGTTCCCAGGCAAGTGTAGATTAAGACTTGCTGTTAAAAGTTGCACTACGGACAGTAAGCAACTAGTAATTTGAAATAAAACTGAGCTGCATTCGAAAGAAACTCCATGTTATTTGTACAAATCTCAATCAATTTATCCAGAATCCATGCCGTAAACCATGCTACGTCTTTGGTTTATCAAGCATATTCACTCCACATGGCTGTTTGCCTTCCATTGATGAAGTTCAATTCAATGCCAAAAATGTATTTCTCAAAGGAAAAAGCGTCACACTAACTTATCACGACACATCTCGTCACACCGGATTGAAGGTAAACGGTACAGGACTAAAACAAACACAATGCAGTTGAAGTACTCGAGTGCAAAACCTGGCCGCGAGTTCACATGTACACTACCAATAATGCTCCATATGGAAGACAAAAAATATGTCTGGTACTTCTGAGTGTAAAGTTCACCGGATTGCAAAGTGTGTGGATAAAGATTGTGGTGCGAAAGACAAACAGATCTGGGGTAGTATTCTTGAATAATTTTCATAGAATAAGTACTATGCAGAGTTATGAAAGCCGGGAAACGACGGATGTTTGCCAACACGTTTTGCCCTATTCTCAGATGGCTTTTGTGCTTTTTTTGTCGTATGAACTTGCTGTAAGCTTGTTTCTCCCCCAGAAAACCACATTCTTAATGTGAACAGCTTGGCGGGGAAACCCTCCAGACCAGGACACCCTTTCTTAACCGGATTTTATTGCTTGTTTGTCCGACCAACTGGTAAATGAAATTCAACAACACCAAGGTGTTTATCGTAGACCATAAGCAGATGATTTGCAGGCAGCTACGTTCAGTAGTAACTATTTTTCTATTCAGCTATTCGGAGGTCACTTTCTATGAAAACAGAGAAAAATTAGATGCTGCTTTAAAACTAATCGCACAAACCAGCAAGAATTTTATATTGCATCCTTGAGCTTAGCAATATCGCCATACCTGACAGATAATACCAAACGGCAAGATCAGTTTGCATTGCGAGGGCTAGATGGATTAATCTCCCTTCTTCTCCAAATGTCATATGAACCAAATGGATTTCAGAAAAGAATTCAGTGCTCTTCAACACGTGAACCGTGATCAGTTTACGATGGTTGCGTGAATAGTTCAACAACCGAAGTATGTTAATTCCTTCAAATTTCTACAACCGCCAGTAGCTTTGCCACTGTCATCCGTACAAGATCACGAATTGTCATGGAAGAACGTTTAATTATTCTGTGAATTCCATATTGCTCCAAACCTACTCAGAATTGTTCACTGTTGAGACCAGTAGGACGGAAAAAAACGGTGACTTGGTGAAACAATCCAACATGTGGGCCCCAAAATCAGTCTCAGAGCAAACCCTCAACCAGCTCATTCGGTTTTTGGCTCACTTCCACCGAGCGATTAGCCGCTTTTGATCGGTGTGTGCGACACAAACGTGAAAGGCATATAAAACGGATGTTGGCTCGTTCGTGTTCAAGATTCGGCAGCCGGGTCACTTGGGCCGAGAAATACTCAACCACTGGTGATTGACAATTCGTTATCGTTTGTCACTTTCACGGGCGAAAAACGCCTCTCGGAGTGGGCAAAAGCTGAACCTGCCCTGGGCTACATGTCTGATTGAATTTGCGGATTCCGATTAGGCGGTGCTCTCGCCCTTGAGCTCCTGATCACTTTAATTATGAATACAAATTCGAAATGACTGTAAGTCTCCGATTGCAAAATCGGTTACAGCCACAATTAACAGGGCAATATTGACAGTGCATTCGGAGGTGCTCACAAACAGCCATTAGTTTGCAGTAATCTGTCGCAAAAAACGATGTATCTGTATTTTTAAATAAACAATTTGCAGTGATATATTTGTGACACAGAGATTTCCATCCCATTAGCAAACAAATCAGTGAACTGTCTGCCGAGACTAACATACGTTGCAGATTGTACCGAATCGGGCAAACGAAAAAGTAGGCGTTTTTTAGACTAATAAACAGAATGGAATTTTATCCATTTTCGGATCGAGTCAACGCATCATGCTATCTACTTTGCATCCGCCCAAGCAATATTTGAAACATTAACTAACGGGAAAATTTTTTTTCCTCTAAACGAATTTCAGAATTAACTAAACAATGGAAGTATCCATGCGCGTTGGAGAACTCGCCTTATCAAGAATAGTAGTTTCTTTCGAACGATACTGATCATTTTTAAACATGTAATATCACAATTTCCTACCTACCTAAGCTCCTGAATTGCGTCTGTCTATTTTATCCAAATAATGCCAAGTAAGTTTTGAGAAAAACAAGCATATCAGAATGTGTTAATATTATGTTATATAATCAAATAAAATAATTAATTGAACAACCAAGACTTTGCATGCGTTGTTCCTGCTAATGATGAATGTATATTGACCAACATGTAATGTTCTGGTGCGTTGACCAACGGTAGTCAACCGGAGCAATTCCTGTCATTCGGATATGAATCCTCTCACCAAAAGCCTTCGCCTCACTTGACGACTCTTTGTTGGCTACGGCTCCCCTACTGAAAATAATGTGTAATATCATTTCATCATCAACCGGTTTGACAAGGTGAAAGTATAGACAAGTAAATTTTAAAAATGCTTGGCGTGACGTTTCTCAAATGCTCTTGAAGAAGCGAAATTGCCACGTAAGGTAAGCTGAATCACTAGACAATCAGGTGAAATAATCTGTACCACGAAAACAATGTAGACTTATCCTCACAAGTTGAACGCCACGCATATAAGGAGCGTACGTATAAGGGATTCTTCCAGAGAGCTTTTTGTGGATCCGCTCATCTACGTAAACAACTTGTGGTATTTGGTAAATATCGGATTTGAAAATCGAAACGCCTCTTTGTTCCGCATAGCGATAGAGCTATCAGCTGAAAGCGACTGAAGCTTGCTTGATTGAAGGATAGTGCTCCATCAGCTATTTTATAACTCTATGACCAGCAGCGCTGGACTCCTTGTCTAAACGGAACAATTTGGCTGGAATTAAGGGGGAAAATGATGACTGAAAGATTTTTTACCTATTGAAATGAATCACTCTTTGATCTGCCTCAGGGCTGCAACACAGCAATCCAAATCTCGAACAGCTTTAAAGATCTTCAGGTTACATTTACTGCGTTAAATTGGGGCGGTTGACACCGACTGGGGATGCTGGAAACAATGTGGAGTAATAAATATTACAATAGCAAGTGTGAAAAGTAACTATATACTCTTTGATAAAAGGCTCAAATGCGGGAATTCTGCTTTCCAGTGTTCCCTGCATTTATTAACCACGATTTGACCAAGGTGCGAGAATCAAAGTGACTAGATGAAGTTCGCCGCAAAGGTGATTGGTGACAAGTCTAGGAAAAGCAAACTTCTGGTTCCAGAAAAACTATTAGTGGCGTAGAAAGCATACGATACTGCGTTCATTGACAGTTATGGCTGTCCGGTGTATCGACTTCTCAGGTTATCTCGCATAAAACGAAATTCGTTTGAAGTAAACATCTATTTTTGGACCCTCAAAAGGCGGTGAGATACTCATATGGTAATGCTGACTTCAATGTTGGCTCCTCCGTCCAAAAAGGAGGGCCGGGTGATTCAACCTTCTAATTCAACCTATCGACTGCTTGAAACTATTGACGGCTGTATTCGCGGTACACTTCATTTGTTCAGTCATAGTACAAAATATATGAATGATGTTGTTGGCCTGGTGACAACAACTGACTACTACCACTAGCAGTCTTAAGTACAACGACATTAATCTCACTTCCTCATAGGTATCACAGTCTAAAATTAAAGGTGGCACTGGTCATAGTAACATCGGCACTCACCTCGTTGTGTGAATTTTATCAAGATCATTAATGAGCGAAAATAGGACTTTAGAGCTTGTGATTATCAACTTACGTATACTAAGACAGATAGATCGACACACTGTCATCGATGTCCACGATTCACTGATCATTGCTATTTGTCTGCGAAACATCCAGAACCCTACCATTGTAGATACACTGAATTGGTTTTGAAGATTTGATTTTTCCCCGCGCTCATCCGGTTATGTTGCGACTTTCACTCCTGAGAATGCAGGAGTGGGTTTTGTTTTAGTCAACAGTACTTAGTATATTAGAGCCACTGGATCTCATTCAACACCAGACTATGTGCATTTTGACTAGAAAAGTGGTTCAAATGTGAATGCGCTCTTAACAGCAACCTTTCCCTAACTAGTGTAATTGGTGAGTGCATTCATGGATAAAATAGAGACAATCTTGTCAATTAGGAATCCGAGCACCTAAATAGTCCACCCAGTTCCAGACAAGAAAATACATGGAAATTAATACAGCCCATGCTCTTGAAGCAAGCAAAGTAAATACTGTCTGTCACATTCATGTGGACACCTTTGCCAATTCTTCAAAGAAATAAAATTGCGTCTTAGCATCACACGCCCAATCATACAACTACCGTCATCCACTAACTAGTATTGAGTACAAACAGACAGTCTGTCCGCTTTTATCATTAGCTTGACTCGCCCATTATTTGTAGGTTCTAATTGAGAGTACCTCTATTTTTAGAGGTGCTGAATTCATAGCGATTTTTTCACCAAATCGAAATGTCATCCTCAAGAGGCAAACGTAAACCAACTTTGCCAGGCCTCGACCAGACAGAAACATCAGAATCAACTCACCGTCCAGCTAAGCAATCTGACACACAATGACTTTTCGGACGGCTAGCTTTATATCCTGGAAGCTGTGATATCAACTGCCAGGTCGGTTGGTTGTTTGGGCTTTGTACCCTGAAGATTTTATCGGGCAACTCCGAAATTACTAGACAGCCATCGGAACTTCTTAATTAGAGAGAGATTTGGAGTTCTAGTTTTTAACTAAGAAGAATAAGGACTCGAAAACTTGACACTTTGGTTCAATTCAGTTTGTACAGACGTTACCCTTGAAACAAGCTCCTCTTATTTTGATTTCCACCTAATACCGCTTACTGATAAAAAAAGACCTGGGATTAGTGCAAAATCGGCAGCAAAGTAGTGAGTTAAACAAACACACAGAATAAGAAAGCTTTGAGACGCAAAAAAATGGTTGCCTGTGGCAATAGGAGAGCACCTATAGTCCCTAGCTATCGCTTCAGGGAATCACGTGGATCCCAGACCAACTGGGCTTACACAAGCCAATCCTGTTTGCGCTGTTCAATTTTGTTTCTCTGTTAGGGAATACATCCACTAAACAGGAGAATATTTGTGATTTTAGCAAGAACCGGTTGTCAAGGCAGCGGGGCATGGTTGGGTAAAAGCCAATCTGTTCGGAATATTTATTTTTTCACTCATTTTTTTCAGCCCCCAGCCAAGAGAATCGGGAAATTACTTCGTCACATCTCTACGCTTTAACCTTCCAGGCATTTATGGACCTCAGGCTTCAGATAAGCCATAGTGCACAACTCGATAGTTCATGGAGGCGCGCAGACCGTCAAACTTACTCACATTGCAGTCTCAAGGTAAGAATGGATAATCAGAACACGCGATCAAAGTGGGACAATCGGCAATGTGAGGAATCTTTTTCAACTCATCGCAACCGCATTGTTTAGGTAGGTAACCAATTTTTTTGAACTTCCGCGACACTAGAACTGCCGGCGGATCGTGCTGAAAGCTGGCTACTGCTGAAAGTAATTTACCTGAGCTAGGTGACATTTCGCGGACGGTTACGTGAAACCCTTCACAGAATAACATGGTGATGGTGAGCGCCTTAACCACTCAACGCAACCCTTTTTACACCTGGCCTTATGCCCGTGGCCAAGTGACTCATCAGACACTTCATTGAGATCTGGTTCATTGTTCTAGCCGGTGAATTCTGAAATGCGCTTCTAACATTTCGGTATAAAAAATAGGTTATGAGCACCGGTAACAGTCACCGAAGGATAAGTCTAATCGTAGTGCTGTCGACAATTTAGCATTTGTAATCCTCTTTGGATTTTCATCACTGCACGAACAACAGGTTCGTATGGAAGAGGCAAATTTTTGTCCATGAACCAAACTTTAGCTAGCCATCAGTTACATGTGTTGTGTCGCACACTGTAAATGAAAGATGAACACACCTAAGGATGTCCGAGGAACATTTGAGTTTGTTCAACGGACGGTCCTCTGGTGCGATCATTTAAGACTTAAAAGTTCGGTAAGTGCATCAAGATAAATTCTTTTGCCAGTAGAAATATGACGGAGTACAAATAATTGGCTTGCCCGACACGTCAATTTCCATCTGGAAGGTGTGCGTATCAAAGTTACTCAGTCTGTGTCGGTTGCTTTGCAAACATCCTATGGGTGACATCTTGCTAGATACATAAGGCCATCAAACAAACAACTGGTACGATATATTACATGGAGTCCGGGTAATAAATATGAACTATGTAGATGACATCCAACTGACCTGGGACGATGACACAGTACGTTGTGGATGAACTGTCAACGTCTGCTTCACGGCATAACACCCGCTCTTCTATTTGAACAGTGTCAGAATTTCATCTCCTGTTTCACCTTCAGAACATGCCGAAAAGCATGTTTATATGTTTAACTGTCATTTGGTGTTGTATGGACATGGTTGACAACGAAATACCTAATCCTCCAACGTTCTAAAATTTACACCGCCGGCAAAAATGGCTTCGTTCTCAGATTGGAATTTAGGGTGCGCATCACTCCGACAGACTGCGTGCTTCCATGCGTTTGCCACAGATGCTTGTCCTGTCTCTCCCATCATTTGACGGATACCTCGTGGATGTAATGGCAACGAAAGTCAACGCCACATTTACTGCGCATCTGTACGCATCTGGATATGCTTGGTGGGCAATTAATGTTACAGTGTCACTTCACTGACTCGGTAAGCCAGTACCCTTATTGCGCAATTTATCTTTCGGCTTTCAACTTGCATGGTACTGGTCGAGACATTTTAGGTTGAAACTAAGCGAGAGTGGAAGCCAGGCATACCAAATAACTGGTCTATCAAAATACTTCCCTCTATATATGTTCACCGTGATTCTAAAAACTTGTCTTTCTAAAAACTTTGCGATCCGCTTTATAGATTGTCGAAATTCTCATCGAACGTGGCTGAAAACTGTGAGTAGAGGCTGATATTTAGTGACAACAAGTCATCATGTACCGATATTTGCTCATTTACCTATCACATTTAGTTCTATATTTCAGGGTTTCCATGAATCGCCATTGAGTACTACACAAAATATGAAAAACCATGTTTGTAATTGCTAAAAATGCATGCATATATATATATATATGTATGTGTGTATATGCAGAATCATTGGTAGGAGAACTAACAACACCGTGCGAACTTTTAACCTTGCTATTTCTTTTGTTTTTTCGCGACTGCATCGAGAGGATTCAGATAGGTGCCAAAAATAGTCGGAAGTCAGTAGAAACATTTTATCACGTCCTTGTGATGGCGCAGATTGTACAACAATGCACAGAAAATCAGTGCAACCCATAGTTTATTTTTTAGGCATTTTATCGATTTGGCCTTAGTGTTCGATTGTGGATTGGATTATCAAGTCTAAACCCGAGACATTTACCCAAAATAATGCACAACTCCAGAGCGTTGAATTTCAAGGTTTAAAAATTAGTCAGTCGCAAATTCTCACAAGAAAGGAATCAAACGTTAATCCGTGCGTGTTGTTTTGCTTAGCGCTTGGTGATCTGTTTACTTCCGATAGC
>LUCM01001348.1:445625-462495 GCA_008360955.1 Fasciolopsis buskii
GTTTGCCAGGCTCAAAATCACTTAGTCCAAATGCGCAGCATTCGTGGATTCCAAGCCCATGAAAGGTGAATTCGTATATTTTACTAACTGGAGCACTTGTGCTTGCCACAACGACCTGGTCATTGCTCGTTGAGAAACGTGTCTGGTTCTATTACCTTCCTCGAAGAATGAACTGTTTCTCCTAGAAAAGATTTTCCCATATATAGTAAATACAGTGAAAATCATAACATGAAGAGGAAAACAAAATGGAAACATCGATTATTTTTTTTGTTTTTCAATTCGTTTTCAACATCAAGTAGTCAAGTTGAATCTAGTTGCTTCTCCAGTACCGAACTAGGCGAGAAAACTCTCTACCCTCAGTACCAATTATCCACTAAAAACCTGGAAACCGTTCTCGGGCCTAAGAGTTGACCTCTGAAAATAACTGACAACATTTCCTTCACACTTCAGACAGCCAGTCATATTCCATAGTTTAGAAGAACAGTTTATGTGCATTTGTGAAAAGTCTTTCTTTTGTTTCCGGGAGACTAATGAACAAGCACAGAAATGATTCTTTTCCAATGCCCCTAAAAAGATTGATTATTTGTTGTTTATCAACTTTACTCAATTAGTTACGATGTAGTAGCTATAAAATTGAATAGGATTTTATAAAAAATCCACACATTACGTTTTTAGCACATGTCAAGGAAAAGCTTAAATACGAATTTACAAGCAGAACAGTGACAGGAGAACACACGAACAGACTGTATACACTGACTGGCCCCTTAGGAATGGTACATTAGACCACAGAAAAACAAAAACATCAGCGGTGGAAAACAGTTCAGGTACACAATATTTATCAACGCACAGTGTGTTCTTGTTCACGGGAAGCCAAGTCGGTCATCGGCATCCACAATAAGGGTATTTTAGTATTTCTTCATAGTCGCTAACACTATGGAATGGAGGTATTCTGAAAAAAACTGTAGTTTTACTGAACCTATATGATAATCAGTTGGAGTATTTTGTCTGCTTATTCTTTAACTTATCCATATAATTATTCCAAATTAGTTGGTCATTCACTTCTTACGAGTAGTGGAAGGTGGTCGAGGTGTCCGCCTCATTATCTTATGACATACAATCACCTATTTGTCATACTGATCACTGTTTTCCTGCTAATGGACAAATGTTCCTATCGATTGGAGATTAACAGAGCTCGCTTTTTTACTTATTTATATTCCGCGTCGACTGAGGCTTGGAGTAAATTGGAGATGCAGTAATACAGCTAGTCAAGTAATTCTACTTACATGTGACTATGTACGTTGCTGTACTGTCGAATAATGAGTAGATGATCTCGCCATAAGCTAAATATAAACAACTTTGCGGCATGTGCTAATGCCAGTCAACAATCAAATTTCATACTTATAATTATGAACTTATGGATTAATGTTCTACTGCATACCTTGCCTTATGAGTCATTCCTACTTTTGCTCGTAGGCCCTAGTTTATTCCATTTTTTTAAGAAAATCGAATAAAACAACCATTTTGAAGTGACACAGAGAAAGATGACTGTTGGAAGCAATAGAACATTAGTTTAATAAACTGAGAAAAGACTTTCTGAGTTATTCTATCTTAGTGTTCAAGATCGGCTCGTCAATAATCGACAGTATACTTGAAATTTTGCACCGGTATTTTTTGTCTAAAATTAATGGTGACACCTGAAGTGCGTAAAAAGGTCAAACAAAAACCGGAAAATAATTGTACTCAACCAAAAGGACTGAAATTTCTGAGTATCGATGCAACACATACTTCCGTTAGTAGAAAAGTTTGTGAACAAGCATTCGACCAAATCAGTATAGCAATCTTAAAGTCCTCCTATTACATTATTGACCGATATTCGTTATGCGGTCAGTATCACGACATTTTCATCCCAGGGTCGCCGGCTGAGGCCGTCCCAGTTGGCATCAATCATTTGACCAAAACATCTTACATCGGAATTAGTGCATAATTACTTTTCATTGAATGCTGGTGACGCGTCAAATGTATACAATATTTAAGAACTGATACTGATGTTCTTCTCTACTTATAGGGCATAAGGTTAAAGACAACGGCTGGTGACAAAACGTTTGCTACTAACATGCAAAGCTCGGCGATCAGAAACCCATGGATATAAAAAATATGATAACTGATCAGGTGTACCGCACTATCGTTTTATCGATTTACAGTTATATGTTGACCAGTCTCGAGACTAATTTAGTTCCGAGGCCTTCACTGTTAACATTGGTCATATAATTGGTTTTTCTTGATAGCATTTTTATTAGGTCAAAACTGTGATTGTAGGCCACTTTTCGGTAATCCACGTTTTGTCCGAGGACGCTACGGGTATCCCAGTCTGACCCGCAGATTTGGATGCAGCAGACGATAACTTCGTCTTTACCCGGAAAGAGTCTGATTTTGATTTGGATAGGGACTACCTGACGAATGTCCTATTCCACCTGATGGCAGTGTCTTTGTTACAACTGCTTGTAGAATCCGACATTTTACAAACAAAGCACGGGAGACTGTTGCTAAAGTTTCATATGAATGCAATAGTGCCTTAAAAGTATCCTTATTTATTCCAGACGAAACAGCCGTTTTGGACAAAGGCATCACAAAATGCACACCTGGGTTGCTCTAGGTCGACATCGAGCATGTGAGAACAGGTTTGGTCAGAATCACATGATATGTCTTCGTGGGCTCATTCTAAATGGCAGCAAATCCACAAGATCAAGTTAAGCGTTTGTGTCATATCTAATTAATAATCAAAAAAGCACTGGGAACACAAGAAAAATTTGCGCGTCGTTCAAACGTCATCTTTAGGTGGCGCTGATATGTATGCTCGTCCGTATCTGTTGATGAAATAATGAATCGTAGTTACTCCTAGTCACTGATATTCGCCAAAACATGTCGGGTGGGTTTGATTCACTTGAGGTTTAACTAACAACGCCCTAAAAAATGTTGGAAGATAAAACAATGGTAATATTTTTTTATTTAGTTGTTGATTAGCAGGACAACACAATTCATTTCATGTATCGATCCAATTTCGTTTACAGAGAAAAGCTTCAAATAAGTTATCGATATCTACTTATTTCCTAATTTCAGTTTCCATGAAGCGGCTGGTTAAAACGGTTCACTTCATGCTGCTGATTGATTCAACTTAACTTTTACTTTTATCAAATTACAGCCCAGTGCGTCCTGGGCTGCTGTGCTCCGATTACATAAAAATGTGAATTGCGAACAAATTTGCAAACATTTTTTGCACGCGCATACAGAAACATTCATATGCCTCCTCAACTGATCATTTCTTGACATCTAAAAAATCTTCCTCGTCTTAATTATCCGCACTCTCGACGTAACCTGCTTAATCAACCGGCTTTGTAAGCTAGTTAGATGACCACAGATGTTACAATTAAAATAACCAATCATTCGGACTGCGTTTTGTCGAGTGTATTAACCCACGTCACTCCAGAAAGTAAGAGGTTCACACTGCGGATCCCATGGTTTGTTTGATGGCTAATGACCAGCACCTATTGGCCGATCATTTTCACATTTGACTTGTGTGATTCCATGCAACTCCAAGTTTCGGCATCTTGTTTGCCAGTCCCCTTCGCCACTTAGATTACCCTAGCGACTATGGAGCGTGTCTGTTCTGCATGTCACAGCAAAATTCCCTTTGCGTCTTATATGTTCTGATATTGCCAGTCAATGAGACTTGTTACGGAAACTATTTCTCGTTTGCTCATTTGCTCGGCAAGGGATTTTTCACTGGTCTAAGAAACGTAACTCGGCAAATGGAAAGCAGATCCGTCCTAATCCAAACATGCAGTTTACTTCATAGTGCACTTCAGTCGCATATAAAAAAATTAAGGTGATTATTCTACTACTGTCCTATTCCACCTAGATAAATAAAACCTAGCACCCTTTAGTTTTGCACCATCACTATTCGATTTTGTACTAATTAACCTTGGTTTTCTCAACGTATATGCCCAGGAACAACACAAATTTCTTATTTTGGACGTGTGTAATAAGGCTGATTAAATATAAATCGCATTGTATTTCGTTAACGTGAATCCCATTTGGCCGTGCACTTCGCACTCAATCATGAAAAAACAAAGTCATGGGCCCGAAACGTGGGATGAAAAAAATGGAATCTCCTTCGTAAACAACACGTATGGAGACAGTTGATTTTAAAGCCTTATGAAAATGGAGTCAGATTTGATTGTAAAATGCTGCCATCTGTTATCTGCTCAAGTAAATGACCAACAAAAGTTTGTTAGCGCAATATATGTAGGACAAAGAATGTTTCTCAAACAAACGACACCTGTCCTTCTTTGATCACTAACAGATCGTACTTGTGTATTTGACAATGAACTCCTTGGATGCTCGAATAAACAAATGTCGATGCAAGACGTTTCACTCATCATTTTTGCAATGTGGATGCCTTTAGGCACTCAGGCTGATGGTTGACATTTCAGCTTAACCTGAAGAACGTTCAACAGCGAATCAATGCAAAAAACTAGAATTAGGAAAGAGCAACTACTGGAAGGCGAAGCACTTCGAAGAATGCACAGTAAACAACGATAGTAAATCTCGCATTCGTTCAACGCAGAGTTACCCGGGCATCTCTTTTTGATACCTACAAACTATTGTGATAAAAATCAACTACGAACAAGCTGTCTAACTTAGCTAATCGCAATAAATTTCCCAAATGAATGTCCCAGGTGGCTTTCATTCGCCTAGTAAACGTGCATCCGACGCTATACGTAGGTTCGCCAACCAATTTACTTCGTGTACTATTTGTTTAAATGAAACTTATCAACCCAGTTTTAAGACAAATCGAAACGTTATCAAATAGATGCCAGTATCACCATTAGTTCAAACAGGATGAGATCTAAGATAGAAAAGACATATTAACAATAACATTTCTTTGGATAGTGGAAACCGGCTACAGATTGAAGATTGAAATAAGAACGGTTGCTGGCAGTTTGGGCTAATACATCAACCAAAGGATCCAACGTTGTATAAGGGAATGTTTTTAAAGGATTATTAAGAACGATCAGTCAAATGATGAAGATCACGGTAACGTAAGTCCCGAAAACTAACCATAACGCGGCAGAAAGTCTGAAATGCAGTATATTAAAAGTCACGTTCCAAATAACAAAACAATTAAGTCGATTGTGCTGCAGATTAGAAATACTACAAAACAAGTTTATTTCGTTCGACTCCGGGTACAAACTAGAAATTCTACATGCTTAACATTTCACTTTCATAGAATTTTTTAAAGAGCGGGAAGTATTCGAAGTTGACGAGGCTGGCACCCAAGGACGGAGGCAGCCAATAGACATTTTTATCACGTGTCCCTACTCGACTGTGCTACGACACCAAACCAAAGGACCAAAGATCAAACGCTGAAATCAAACAAATACCTCATATCTACCATAGTGAATGTTTCGTAATTTGCACATTGGACCAATTTGCCCCTGGGTCAATCACCGTTTGAGAAACAGAATTCTTGAAAACTGATAAATTAAGAATCAATATAATGGATGTTCGGATAATCATCCGGTATGATCTCTTCAAAAAGCCGCAATTCCGTGTTGATCCACGAGCGGGAACACCTGCAATAAAACGCAATCCATCGTTGATAGGACTGGTGTCCTAGTTACTTCGGAATAACCTCGTGTGTCTGGTGTTGTAAACATCAACTGCAAAATAAAAAGCACAGGATGAAGAAAAAACCAAACCAAGCATTGGTACGAGCTACGGGCAGCCAGTTATTGCGCCATATCCTGGGGGGAAAGTGACACATTCCATACTGTTTTATACACGACGTTTCTACGCATACAAACAAGCAGGAAGCCATCCGGCATGAAAATAGATGTTTAATCCCTACCACCGTGTTACTTTAAACGTCGAAATGATACAGGCCAAATTGAGGAGCAGTCATTTTCTTTTTCCAGAGAGCTGCAGTTGTTACGAAGTAAAATAGCATTGTTTGGACACGGTGGCATTTACCGTTAAAAACACATCGCAGAGAACGGGAAACAAATTTGTTGTCCCGGGGCGTACTTCCTTACAAGGGTTAACATTGATTGCCAGACAGCTCGATGACGCGATTCGGCTCTTTGATCCCCCAACAGAAAAACGTTTCAAATGCAAACGTTCTTTCCGTTTAAGCACAGCTATTTTGTTAAAAACGATACACTTCCAGCTCTTGGGCGCAGTCAGACCAGTTTCGCCTGTAGATCACCACTTGTTCTGTTTTAAGAGACACGTGGAGAGAGAGAATATAAACCAACTTGACATTTTTCTCCAGTTATGTAATTCTGAGTGCATTTGCATAGAACTTGCCACAACCGCACATTGGCAAACATCCGAAAACTGTCTTTCTTTGCAACGATTAATCGGTGAAAGGAAGAATGGCATAGATCTACAGTTTTTCTGGAAACGAAGATCAAAGTATCCAACCAACATTAAACCTTTCCACTAGCTTTGTTGAATAGTCGTGTTAGAAACTTCAAGTATGAATTCGTAATCTTAATTTGAATCAGTGAAGGGAATAGGGAAAGTACATCACTTAGTCGAATGCTAAGTAGAGTTTGAGCAATAACTCTCTGTTCGATCGCAAGGTATTCGTCGGAGGACACCGTTTGTTCTAGTTCTTTATCGTCATTGCTTCTGATAGTAAAACAAATGTTAATCAGTTCTAGAAAGGGTGTCGAGAAGGGAACAGATAAACTTCAAACTAACCGAAAACATACAAAACCTACGAGTGAGATTGCCGAGACGTCATCAGGTGGATGATTTTATCACCAACCAGTCATTCTTGAAAGGACAAATACCGCATCTCAGTTATATTTTGCGACACAACAATGAACAAGTTCTCAATAAGCTGGCTAAATCTACAAAGGATGAACATAAGTAAGCATAGAAATAAGACAGGGCTTCAAATCTGTTGGCATTATTTCTAATCAAAAGACACCATACCGGTCTCACCAGCTTTGGGAGATTGGTCGACATCTCGGTGCCTGCTTGTTTGAGCCCCTCTCTAACGACGATTAGCATTGGTATTTGACGGAAAGCTAAGAGCAACGCACTTTGGGCTTTTCGTCTGGATGAACACGATCTTTCTCTTTATCTTCACAAGTAAACCACTTCAATAATTCGGATTAGATGTAATGACATTACCTCAGATAAGTTATCATAGAAACGTTTCAAATATTTCATGACTTAAACCTTTCAAATGACAGAGAGGTGGCAGTTGCGCTCGATTGTGAGCCATACGTTAGAGGGTCGACCAAACATTCGAAAATTCATCCAAAGCGATAGCACCACGCGAGCTGTAAAGTAATTTATAAATGATAATCGGCCACTTTATTTTGACTACCGCCTGACTGAGGTTATCGATTTTCCTGAAGGTCTTCGCAACGTGTGCTGCAAGCATGTATTAGTCGACGGGAATCGGGAGAAGACAGTTGGATTCGAAAGAATACGGACGAAGTGACTGGCATGGATTTAGTGAAACCGAGGTGAACTTGCCGGAATAATCAGCCTTTAAAGAACGGATTGAGGTTCTAAAAAATCGCATTAATTTTATTTCATTCGTCAGAGGTCAGCACAAAACCTTGTGGATATTGTTATCAAAATACTTGTTAAACGTTTAGATACCAGTGAGCGCAAAGCGTGTCGTTTACCAACTAAGGTTACTTACCGCGTCAGAAAAAAACGCAGGTAGCCGAGTGACAGAACATGTTTCCTTAAATCCATGCACACATAGATATATATATATATGTTAACTGTAGGCGAAAGTGAATTTTGTAGTAACTGGCTGATTTGTGATTCCTACTTTTCGCTTTGCACTAATTTGAGATAATAAAATGTAGTTCGAAGAATTAGACAGAGCATAGTGAGGAATTATGAAAAGAAAATACATGGTTACTTGCGGAAATTTGGATACATTTGAACTCTACCATTTACGACTGTTTTCCCGTTGCCAAGTATTTACCCAAATTGGTGTCATTCCGGGCATGACAGGCGGTTCGGTCCAAACGAGTTAGAAAGACCGAAGAATTAGGGATTCTTCCAATAGTTCACCTAGATATTCGGTGTCTGAAACCCATTTACCTAAACACAATCTTACTGAGTTTGATTTCCGAAACAGTCTGATATGACTACAAGCTTATTCCACCAGTTATAAATAAGACAGATCAAATAACCTTGAAGTACTAGCATTTAGTAAGTCAAGTACACCAACCATCGATCGGACCAGTTAGTTTGTTGTTTTGTGGTTCCACTGACTTTACCGTATTGGTGTATATACATCAGCAGTGCTGTCTGGAAATTCCATCTCTCTAAGTTCCAATCGCCACCGCGTTCCGTTTCCACTGAATTGATGTATGCGTAAATTGGACAATCGTACACCGCTAATATTTTGACCTCTTTTGGGCCCCGTTTTTGACAGCAGATTTGAGTTACATGATGGATGGTCAGCTATGCTCCATTTGATGATCTTACTGGTTAATAACAATGTTCACTTCCTGATTAAATTTTGAGTTGATATGAAACTTGTACATTTTTACAAAAGCTATTGTTCTTCAATCATTATGTTTGAGGTTACCAATCTGATGAAAACAGTATTGCCTAAATATTCTCCACTTCAAATTTCGACTATATTTGATCGATTCATTTTGATTTGCACGCGGTTTTCAGAAGAAAACTGTGCAATTATGGCATGATGTCTTAAGTATCTTGTGTTCGAGGTATCAAGCAAACACGAAGTCTTATCGATGGGCGATTTAAAAAATGATGTAATCTAACAAATGTGCTTGCAACGCATACGCAACTCGTTCCCGTCAGTGATTTGGCATTTTGGTAATCCGTGGATAATTTCATAATAAAAGCTTATTTTGCATCAGTTTCAACTATACTTAGTGTATCTGTATGTTTTGAAATATCTGAATATCTGTTTAAGGATTGGACTGCAGGGCCAAAAGACAATTTTTCCATTTCATTTCTAGTCTAAGTTCTACTTTAGGAAGGGCAAATCGAACAAAACAGACGATCCAAGTATTGAATAATAAACGCACTAAACGTGGTAATATGTCAAAATAAACCGTGAAAAAAACCAATCAGTCAACGAGCATAACAAGGGTTGCATAAGTAAGGCACTTCACTTCACGACAGTCAGCTATCGGGTAATCACGTCGAAAGAACTAAAACATATGTTTATCCAAAGAGAAATAAAATATGCGCTCAGGAATAAAACCATTGAATCTAATGTGACTAAAATAGCAACACAGCTCACTTATAGTACCGGTAGCATGTGTTTCACAGACGTGGCTTTATTCGGTCACTTTTGACGTGTCTTTGTGTGTGTGTGTGTGTGTGCGCGCGCGCGCACGCTACAGGCAACAAAAGTCATACAGTGAACAAAACGATGTTACTTAAAGACAGTTTTCCAAATTCCGTCCTTGCACAGTAAAAACTGTCGGACCAGAGATTCCGAAAAAACAATGTTTTGACAAGTCCAAAAGCAGAAAAGTTAGGAACTATACTTAGATTAGATAGGTCGATAATATGGCTGATAGGTACATTTCAGCGGATACTGGGAGTACAAATTTATTGTTGACATATATTAAAAAATTTGTATATTTGGTTCTCAGAAGGAAACTGAACAGTTGTAATTACATGACAATACCACACACCAAGCAGAAATCAATAACTTCAAGAGCCAAAATAAACAATAGGGCAATGGGATATCATATTTAGGGCATAGTATATGTTCAGCTAAAGTTTCCTTTTAGTAGCCCAGTAGATCACTTTGCCTTTGTGATGGGTAGGAATAGATTTATATGCATTTTAAAACGTATTTTAAACTTACCCGATTGTTTATAACACGATCACATGAAGTAAAATGATGTAATCTTGCATGTGACTCAAATCATAGGCCGTGTCTGCAAGAAAAACATATTTAAACGTTTTAAAATCCGAATAGCCTTTTCCGAGATTTTTGTATTGATCGTAGTAAAACAGATATTGCACTAGGGTCTCATTAGATGGGGAGGCAGATGAAGGTGGAACTTAGAAAATGAAATGCGAGTTGAGATAGAAACAAGACCGGATATAGCAATTGTTTGCTAGCGAGCAGGGCGACACCAAATTTTCTTCGATCCCCAAAACGTGTTCCCAAAATCCAATGTAGACCAACATGACCGTCTTGAGGCAACAGGATTTTAAGCTAATTGGCATTGCCGTGGACGATTTCGTAAGTTGCTCATTATTTAGTTGATAAACGCTTGATTCGTAACAGATAGATGCAAATGTGTTCTACGCTAGTAGACGCGGATTAATGTAGTCTGACTATAAGACCTTTCTTACTGCCTGGATTTCTGCATATATTCTTTCTTTTCTAACATTTCTTAATTGACGCAAATTAAGTAAGTACTCTGGGATGAATGCTCCATTCTACAACGAAATATGTGCTCTTCTAGTGGATAAAAGTTTCTACCAAACGCTATCATTAAGTCGGGTTGTTTGATTTCCAAATTACAACTTTAGCAAGGATTGTCCATTTGCCGGGATTTAATGATCGATCTCTGGGATTTTGCTAGAGTCAAGGACATCTTATCACATCGACCGGTAAAGACTTTCTATGGAGCACGTGTGAGACCATTCAGGGTACTTGATGAACACGTGCCACTGATGTTTATCACAGTTGTTCAACTCTTATTTATCTTTCAACGTGATCATAAATCTGATGAGGTTGAATTCTTATGTCATCGGAAATCCATTATTCCGACAGCATGCAACAAGTAATTATGATGTGAAGAACCGCACAAGTAACTTTGGAACATGGAATGATGACAAACAAACGAAATTTCGAAGTTGAATGGCCATTGTGTGAGCTGATTCTATGCAGTTCTTTTAAAAACAGTAGTGAATACTTCGCAATGCATTTAGTTTGGCATTACGTGCCCAGTCAATACTGATTCGGACTAATTATAAGCGCAGTCGAAACTTGCAGTAATTGTTAATTTCTAGCTGAATATTGCACTAACAATGACAAATAGGTGACAGAATGAACAAAAACAGATTGTAAAATTGTGTTGTCTGGAGCTGTATATTAGTTCCTCCACACAGGACTTTATTGGATGAACTTCACAGATACGGAAAATAATATAATTACTTTGGATTTACTTGTGTTATAAGGATGTTGACGCTTCAGGACCGAATGACGTGAGTAGTGTATCGAAAAATCGATGCGCCATGTGTTGGTTTTTTAAAGTGTATGATATAATGTTAGAAACAAAGCGTTGTTGGCAGATGTAATGCGCCAACCCTTCGACTACTGTGGGCCGTCTTTCTTAAGGCAAGTTTTACAATCATTTGATTGTGTGTTCTCAACATTATATCATTCACAATAATGCTGACACTTCAGCCATGCAATTTTGCCAATGACCACATTAGACAACGTATTCACTCGCAGATCGAATATCCAGGGAACATTACTTTCTTTCTAGGCTGCAAAGTGTAAGTCGGTCTGGGTGCTTTGTTATTCGAAAAAAATCCCTAATCAGCCACCGATGTGTTGCTGATCAGAAATTTGATCATGGTTCTTTTTCCAGTTTGAGGGATCATTCCCAGTACATTTAATCACCCATTTTCACGAGACACAATTGATGGATCTACGCAACAAACCAAAAGCGTTGGCCTGATTCCATTTAGAATGCTTCATCCTCAAGTAGGGTTTGCACTTTTGCATCATACATGTTTAGTATTTCTGAATGTGGACTGTACTGTTCCAGGAATAATTACTGGTACACGGTGTACACACTAACCAAATTACAATAACGTCTCCTAGTGCCTTGGTTTTAGAAATTCCACTATCACTTAGAGTCTTCAGGCAGCCTAGCCTCGGAAATTACCTTCCTTTTCTTTTCCGGATGTTGGAATCAATTATTCGTCTCAAATGGTTGGCCAAAATGTCCATTTCGTGTTTCCACTCGGTAAAAACGGACTACATTTGGTTCAGGTTTCGAATCGACTGTATTCCTAGTGTGTTCATCTAATTCCATTTTTACCTTTGATTCATTCAACCCTTTGACTAATAGCGTTTTCTTCCTACAATCCACTGGCGTTTGCCAGGTGGATTGTGCGTATGTCACAGCAAAAATGTCAGAGATTCGAATCCCTGAAACGTCACTCAATCTGGTGGTTGACGGCAGCTCCATGCCGTCCGCCTTATTATCACACCCAGTCTGATGACATTTTGTGATTCTATCCGACTACAATGTTCAGGGTCACGGGTACCGAACGCTATACACCATTCCTTGTATGGTCCCTAGTGGCTATGGGGTACGCTCACTCCACTACACCCATGCATGAGGCAGGCCCTCGTGAAATGCCATTCGGATGGAGTGAACGGAAATGAAGGCTTGCTAAACTTGCGATATCAGCACATTCTATATTTTAAGTAATCCAACAAGCATTGTTTCGAAATACCAGCAGTTAATATGCATCCAAAAGGTTCCAATGTGTCCGGCAGTAGAGTAATTGACGTGATTCCCGTTACAGTTCCGTTGAAATGGATATGTACCAATGGTTATTCCTATCAAGAACGAATTCCAGTGGCAAGTTGGGTATTGAAGCTGAACAATGAATCACTTGAGAAAACATTCTGTTGTATCCAACCCTTCTAAATTATCTGCAGCGTTCTTGCAAGCGAGACAAGAATGGTTCCGACTAAGTCAGGAGTAGGCTGATTGTTTCGTGAATGAGACCAAGGTGGAGATTTCCCAGTCAATAAGTCCAGCCGTGCAAGACTGATCAGCTTTTGAAATGTGATCCCATTTTTACGAGTGTATATGGATCATGTTGGTTTTACTGGCAATGAACGGCCCTCGTACGATATCGTTCTAATCGAAAAGCTTATCACCCACTTTTCTGATTCTTGTTCGAACATGTTAATCAGATTATCAGAAGGATCTGTGGATCGTTTGATGTTCAGCACAAAAGTGAGTCTGATAAAAATGAATTCTTTGGCACAGACGATTATGAATTAGTTCGTCCGTTCGCGGGTTCAACAATGGTTAACAGTTTTGTACTCAAACGGTCTAACACTGACACCTTCAAAATCAGAGAATCTGCGTTTGAAGAGAACATTGTCGTAATAAGGGAGAGGCTATAATTCAAAGTAAATGCTAATTGCGTATTTTGTCTTCACTCATTGGGCGTGTCTGTATCCATGAGTCTCGACTGTATCTATGACGGCTTTGTCCATTAACCAGATCTGTCTAACCAACAACTTCATTCATCGCCTGTAAACAAAACTTTGTCTAGTGAATCACAGTGCCTGAATAAATAGAAACTTAATAATGCATCTGTATTCACCTTCCGATTCGAAAAGGGAGGACTTATGCACGTTGTTTTCTTTCAAACTATAATATAAACCAAAAACTAATCAATTTTTACCATATCTTCGGTGTCCTCTTCAGCCCGGTCATGATAAAATGTTAGGCCCGGATTCTACGTCTCACTTTCATGACAGCAAGCAATGATCATATTGTCAATCACTTAATAAAAAAAGTTGCTCGATAAGTTATATTAACAAGTCAAGTAGATGGGCTTTCTGATCGGGTCAATACAGACTGATTATAGTGATGCAAAATCCCTGAGAGGCTTCAAGTGTGAAATAAATGACTTGATGTCAAAGAATACGCTTCGAAAAAAACGTGCGTGATTTTTAATGCACGCGATTTTGTGGAACGCACGTGAACAAGAGATTCGTATTTTCAGATGCATTTATCACTTACAACTGCATCTGTTGAAACTTGGTTTATAACGCGTTGTCCAGACTGATCGGTGATTTTTGACTAGGAAATGGGCAAGTCAAAATTGACAATTGCTTCAAAGATAACATGTTGATACGCCTCCTCTCTGCGACTCTTTTTGGGAACACGATGACCTTGATGGTTAAATTATCACTTAAAAACGTAGATCCTTTTAGGGGAAAGCGTTCCGAGTAAAGATCGACATTACGTTCCAACATAGGTGCCGAAATGGTTCGGTTAGCAGATATTTTCTGAACAGCGTTGATTGGCACAGCCTAGGACAGTGATAAAAGTTCTCAGTCATCCATCGCGGTGAATAGTAAAAAACGTTGTCGACAAAATACACTCTTTACCTTTCTTCAACATTTGATAGCCTTTTGATAATCAGTCATAAGCCGAAATAGGGATCGATCCACCCAATGTTTATTTCATGAAACCCCAGTCGACTTTTATATTATCGACTATTTGTGAATCTAAGGTTCTTCCCCTAGTTGTCTGTGCTCTGATTCACCAAACATGTTTAACAATGTTTAATACAATTTACCAAAGCACGCGGTCGTACTTCCACCGAAATGAATGCTCTCTTCTCGGACTAAGAACAGTCAGAGAATGTGTCGTCTTTTCAAACTATTTGTCAATAATTGCACGAAAAAGCTCTCAGGCAGATGATTATGCGTAGCGTGAAACTACATTTGGCTCGTTAACGGATGCAGGATTGTGACTGGGTCAGAATTCACCACGATGTCATAGCGTTTTTTGCATTTCAGTTTGCACAACCGTTGACCTAGCACCGAAATTCTTTGGTTGTGGTTGCCACGCCAAACACCATATCCTCCAATCATTGAAAAACGGAAAATAATAAGAAGGCAACATAGTAGGTCGAAGAACTATGCAAAAATTAAGGATTCCAACACATGAACGCTACTGGCTGCGGCACTGAGATATATCACCATTCTGTCTCCAACCGTAGCTTCAGGGTGTCTCGTGGATCCCAACCCAGCAGTCTAAATACAACTATGCAAACCATTCCATTGGATGATGATTTCATACATTTTCCAAGTCGTCTACTCAACATCTCAAACCCAATACTTGCTCCACAGAACCGCGCACAACGATAAAGTCGTTTGGTGGGTACGCGCAAAACACGACCCAGATACCTCAATTTATTCTGATTCAGGGTCTGTTCTGAAGGCTGGACCTTAGGGTAGTACATAAAGCCAGAAAACTGAAATATTCTCAAATTTCTCCATCTTCTGCCAATACTGTGAAGACAACGGTGTTCGAACATCGAAAATTGTCGCCCACCGTTCGATCCCAATCACCACGTTTCGAAGAGACATCAGCTCCGCCCGGACCGTTGATGCGTACACCCAAACTTTGATTGATAACTGGTTGACACGCAGACCACACGGATATCTCTTATTAGTGAAAGCCAACTGGGTCTTCTGTATGCACGAACTCATTTAATCCTATATACGGCCATCAGATGAGACAACAGCTGAAGCAACTAAATCTGTTCCCTTTCCTTCATCCAGTTGAATCTTTAGAAGAACCAGATTTGGCTTCGAACCAGTCCAGCCCTGCAACGGCATTTCACACTTTGAGCATGCAAGTTGCACCCAAAACATATCCACTTCATCGCTAAGACGATCGAAAAAATACCTGCAGCTAACTTTGGTCTTCAAACAAAAGCACAATGTTGTACTAATGTTCTAAGTCGGGAACCTTCCAATCTGAACAAATATTAACCCCACTATCCTCTCAATAGGATAGAGGTATTTTCATAACTATCTTAATAAAAAAAGGAAAAAACTGCAGAAGGAATACTTTCGACGGACTAGACTTCTTGTGGTGAATTCGGGTAAATGATCGCTATGAGTACGAAATCGGCTTTGGCCGTTCACACACAGGGGTTGAATAAATGAAACAAAATTCTATGACACCCTAGGGTGAGGCAAGGCTAGGGAAACATCAAGTGCCACCTTCAAATCAGGAAAAACGGGAATCGTGGATCTACGGAAAATGTGTCTGCCGAAAGGCGAACGTTTGTTCAATACAGCACCGATCGGGATAGTATTCGCTTGGTTTTCATTAGTGCACCTTTCTCAAGTACTAAATAACCCGCGGAGAATAATGCTTGCCAGCAGTTGGGACAAGATGCTTACTTATTTAATTCATTGGTTGTTTTCACATGTGGACCTACCACCCTTCGCGTAAATCGGGGCAAAGTAGAGAGATTATTTCGCCAGAAACACCCTCGGATCAGAACAAAACGTGGGTGAGATGATCTCCGCTGTCGGTCCGATTGGGTGAAAGCAAGTGAAAGTCGGGATCTGTGAAAGTAGCCGATTTCGTCCTGTTAAGGATAGCCAGTTTGAGGCGTTTATCAAGCCGCAAAGTCAACAACGCAAAAGCGTGTGAGGAATGCAAACTTCCAAATACTCGTGGTTGACATTCATGGTGACACGGACTTTGACCTCAGGGGAGCTGCAGTTAGTTGACGGTGTGCACCAGGAAGCGAAACCGAACTAAACAACATGAAAATATTTTAGTAGTAGGAGGTTAAATGTTTACAAAAAATAATTCACCATGTGATATCAAAGCTCAACTCACCATAAAGAAACCATCGAAGCACTGTTTCATCCTTGTTAAAAATCATCAGCCGTGCATATCCACCGCGCCCTGAAATGGGACGCGAACCACCGAACAAGGACAGAATCGATTCGAGTTCGAACGCCTTAGCCATTAACGGACTACGGGCAAGGCTCTGCAACGGTTTGTTTGAACTTCACCACATGACGTACGTGTTGCCAGCCCTATCCGTCACTGATTTGCACGGTTACCGTTACGTACTAGCCACAGCGGATCGACCCCTAACTGATAGATGACTTCTCTGCAGGTAGCCCAAATTCAACGACCAAGAGCTTTGGATATGACCTACAACGTGCTTGATTAACTTGATACAATCTTTAGTAGTAGGCAGATGATTCACCTAACACAGCGATGAAACAGCTTGTACAAGTAAA
>LUCM01001348.1:463313-504947 GCA_008360955.1 Fasciolopsis buskii
CTTCCATGGTTTCTTTATGGTGAGTTGAGCGATGACATCACATGGTGAATTATTTCATGTAAACAATGAAATAATTAACTGTTATAGGTAAGTAGAAAACGGTCCAAAAGAAGTTCACACATGCAGCTCTCTACTTCGATCCAGTCTACAGGCATAAGCTCCGCTCGCTGGCTCAGAGAGAGTATGTGGCTTATTTGACGACGGACACAAGGAACCGGGTTGCTAGACACGAGAAGAGTGAAAGTAGAGAACGAGGGGCAAAAATGAGTGGTTACGTAGGGGGATATTGTATGTGTATTTTAAAGATGCAGCATGCACTAATTTTCAAAGTTTGAGGACTTCTAGCCATGGTAGCTTTTGTCCTATTGGTGTGAACCTCCGAATATTAAAAGTAGCACAGTGGTGGAATCTCAGACTTAATTAATGCGTCCAAACTATTTCTCCTCTTCTTTTAAAATGCCTTCAGATAAATTGGTTGATTTGCATTCCGTCGTGATAACTTGCGTGATCCCTACATTGGAAAAACGATATTAGGAAGATTCCGTGCAGGAAGGCTGCTAGGGGTATTTCACTGATCAGTATCTTGCAGTTACCCATACCACAGAACAGGTTTTACTTTGGTGGCCTTAAACGGAGCACCTGACTCGAAAATCTGGCCCGCTAGGCAGGGGAGCGTTAGCCGAATGCGGAAAATTTAAGCAAACGCAAGCTTATCATTACTCATCCCCTTCGACTAAATAAATAGTGTAGTCCTGATTGTCCTGTGCAAGGACAGATGCAATATAGAATTTAATGTTTGTGCTATTCCGTGAGGTATATTGCCAGGACATCCTGCCACTGTGCAGGACAATATTCTTATTCAGACTTTCGCATGTTCTCAAAGAACGCCCGCTTTTACTTGACCTGTGTCAAATTGGAAGAAAGCCACTCCACTAAAGATAACACATTTGATGAATTTAAGTGAAGTAAAATATATTGCTTCATTCGGAAACAATCGATTTTTGGTTCGACTGATACCTAAGAATCATGGGAATATATTTCTCATCACTGTGACGGATTGTTCTTCCACAAATAGAGCTTTCTAATTCCATTAGTTGGAAGCAAGATCTCGTAGTATCCTTGTCAGATGGATCAAACGGATAAAACTCAAGAAACCTGGACAGAATTTTCTTGGGAACCTCGAGAACAAATGTCTACTTTGAGGGTTTTTTTCCCGAACCATCACCTACCATGTATCGATTGGCAAAATTTAACGGATAGCACAAGTATGGTGTTTAATCTTTCCCACTATCGCGCTTCAGTCCGACAATAGCTATATTGTTTTATCTACTCTGTTCCTTTGATCGTATGTACAAGGTTGCATATTGATGCGTACTTGCATTTGACAAAATCCGGGGTCAAATCAACGTCCTATCTTTAACGCATAAACCGCGAGACAAAATAACCGGTGCATCGATCTGTGGGTGTTAGCAACTAATCATTTCGGATGTAAAATTGTTCATCACCGAGTAACCACATCTAGTTTAGTGGATATAAGTCAAGGAAACATTGAATAACTGTTTATTCAGTGTTAGGAATACTCAACCGTGCACGACGACCACACTAAGATGCAAGCCTACGTGATATCACAAATTTAAGAGATCGACGCTAACATATGGTTGACATGTGAAATTTCAAAAGATATTATAAATCACAGACAAGAGATAACGTGTCCGCAATGTCAAGAATTGTGTAAGACAGGATTACACGAAAACGACCCAATCTTGGTTCACGACCACAGATACTAATCATTTTGGTCTGCTTTCAGAATTTTGTGGAAAAAACATCGAACAAAATCTTCCAACAGTTGTTCGTCCAAGCCACTGACCCGGTGAGATGGGCCCACATCGTTGGAAACGCAAGATCAGCTGAAAGCGTCGCTCCAGAAGGCATCAACTGGAAAATGAATTCCGAAAGATCTTGAAAGATGAGTGTTTCGGAAATAGATTTCGCGCTTCGTCCAAATGAGTCGTACATCTCCAATGACAGTTAACTTTCTACTTTTTACTTTGAAATAGGTGAATGTTGACATAAACTTCATGTTATCTTATCGATAGGAGCTGTCATCTACTTTAGCGCGTTGAAAGATGAAACGACTTACGAGTGATGAAACGATGAGTGATTGACTCTAACATCCGTACAACACATTGTGGATCATTCAAGCATGCATTTTCGAAATTTACAGCAAACATTTCACCAGTCCAGCTGTCAGCGTATGTTGACACAGAAAATTTGACAGTGCTGCTGGCGTTCACATTTGACGTTTACCAAGTGACAGAATTGCATTTGTTTCTATAAAAATGTAAAATGATTACTTTACTTCATTTTCAAAGTGTCTAGGGAGGGGGTAGTAACGTATTATCGATGAGTTCATCCATCGCTGTCTAACTAAGGTCACACCAAATTCCTAACGGCTTTGTTTTTTTCTTCACGCTACTCAACGACATGTCAACTGGAAGGCTGATGTGAAAATTTTGGCAGAAAAAAAGGAAATTCGTGCTTCACTAAACGTTTGACAGTTTCTGTCCCAAGAAAATTTGGCAGCGATTCAGCCCAACCCGGTCCAAATATTCCCCATTTTATCGGTCTACCTTAGAATGAACAAATGTCTGTTGATTGGACTCTCAAGTAAACACTTTCTGCCGCATCATAAACGGTTATTTGCAAATTGCGAATAAATTAGTTTCCACATACCGAGTAGTCATCCAGGATATATTTTTACTCGTTTTGTCTTGTGAAAGTTTGTTTGAGCCTGATTAGAAACCTTATTATCATGGCACATTTTAGGCGGTTCCCAGTTTGTGGAGAAAATACGCGCAGGAAATTGCATAATGCCCACTAGTTACTTATCGATTTACGATTTGGTAGATGTTTTCTATTTCGGTAAAGTTCGAACTTATGTGACTTTGTGACTTGGAAATTTTTATTCTCTGAAAAAGAAGTCCAGCAACTTCAAACTGACGTGAAACTCCTTTTTAGAGAAGAATTTTTTACTTTTCCCCAAATACATTCTGGTTTGGCTTATAAAACTCAGGAATACACTTTGCAAATGCAAGGGCAATTAAATCGGCCAAAACGGCTCAAGTTTGCACAAATTTTCGTCTCCATGTTGCCTGACCATTCGTTGATGGACGCGCGTACGGTTATTTCTTTTCCGTAGTTACCTCCTGGGGAAAGACTGTGCGAACAGAAATGAATTGTAACGTGAATAATCAAAAACGGATTCGAGTCTGTTCCATCTCAATTTTTAACAGATTTTCAAGGAAATGAGAATGCAAATGTGGAAACATGAAATCACCTTGTCGTTCAAGTAAAATATACATGGCTGGCACCACGAAGTACAATTTGATCGTTCGTCACTTGGATATCCATTTAGTAAGGAAATGAATGGAGTGGCTATGAAATGTCTTTGATTTTCACCACTTAAGTACGAAATAATGAGTTATTTGGAATGCGCTTACGGTAAACTTCGTCTAATTCCGTGACTCATGCCTTTTCCCTTTCGAGATATAATAGCGGCCTCAGCTTGCTGATCACCACTATACTCGTGGGTGTTAGTTCATAAAATCCAATCCCGGACTAGAATACTAGAACAGGCACAAACGGAACTAAACCACTGGCATTATCATGCTATCGAATGAGATTCATTTTTAATGTGATATTATTGCGTTGGCGATTCGTAAGAACGACAGAAAAGTAATTCATAACTGCCGCGGACTTGAGCATGTGACACTGATACTCCTTTTCCATGCCGTGAAATATAATTCATGGTAAAAAAGACATGGTATACAAATTCCATCACATGTTTTTGGGCAAAGACAAGATACCGTTTCCTACAAATAACGCACTTCGCAAGTTGATACTGATTTGTTTATGGCAAGCAGTCACAATAGTTTACAAACCGTTAGCTATCGATTAAAACATATATTTGTAAGGTTACTCGGTATTTGCCCCCGTTGTCAGAATTTGTCCATGTCTTTCATTATTTTTTGAGCATGTCCACCTGTTGTGCAGTAAAATGGTATCCAGTAGATAACGACAGATTTCATTTTACAACAACCCTTGTGGCCCTGTTTAACGAAACCCTGGGAAAAGAGGAAAATCCCGAAAAGGACGTGTGCAAATCGAGTTTTGTAGGCGCCACAAGATCAATAGTGTGCATACAAATACGATTCTAATAAATATATAATTCAAAATGAGCTATATGAGCTTGCCGTAATATATTTGCAAACTTGGATTTAAATTTCACGTTTTGGTTGAAAAACACAAACTTTTATTGATTTCAGGCTTCCCAGTGAAACAGGACGTTAGTTTGGGGCAACAAATTTCGTCGAACCTTGTTCATTCAATTTATTCATTTGCGCTATAGTATTGCAAGGTGCAAAATGAGGAAAGAACAATAGCCGGGTTCAAATGAAACAACCCCTGGAATTGCACGCTTTTCTGTATCCTTTCTGGCAGGTTTAAACTTCTTTCACACAAACACCAGAACTTTATTTCAAAGATATATATACCTGTTCCGTTTTGCTTCGGATCATCAACCACCAAGAAGATTTCCCCAGAAGCATCCTCGACATTGGCGTTGAATACACAGTGACTTAATATCGATAAGGGTTAATTCAGATAGAAGGTATTATGTTTGAATAAATGTGATAGATATGTAAAAGGCATTACAATTTTTCAAACAAATCACAACTTCTGGCCGCAAATCAATGAAATACCTAGATTTGAGTTTAACTAATTGTTGGGATAGTAGTTTGGGACAGTTATTTCCGTTTTTGTCCTGAAAAATGGATGAATCAGGAGAGCATACGGGAACTTGCTTTTATCCCTTGTTTTAGTAATCGAATGCGAAAGTCTCGGTTAAGCCACTACATTCACCCATTTAATGCTCATACTAAAGCTAACCGTTACGGTAATGCGTCGAGCCACGTCATTTGTAACGGAGAGCTGTTGATTGCAAACAAAGTATTTTCCAAACGTGTACTTTATGGAATAGTAGAAGTAAAGTAGAAACGTTTGTAAACCAACGTCTAATAGAAGAATTCTACGTCAGATAACAAACACAGCCGTTACCACGTAAATAGACTACGGGATTTGCATTAGGGTCCAGTTTTTGTATGAAACAATTCACAAGTAAAACGGAGCAAAAAATCGTTTTCATATTATCCTAGCGTTAATGTAATCACCGTCATACTCTTCAAGGAATCATTCTCGTGGTCATTGGTTGTGTCGGAACTAAGAAACGTAGCACACAAAAATATGAAAGACTTCACCAGAATATTCGTGAAACCACACAATAACCCAAACACCCTTGCGATCCCATCAAGTTCAGAAGACTGCAATCCAAATGAAGCAAGGCTATGATTACCTGATGCTTCTGGTAGATAACAAATGCATGGCATATCTGTTTGTTCTTTGCAAATAACCTTGCAAGTGAAACGATCTTGCACGATCCGATAAAAACAATAACTAATTGAAATGAGTTGCGATTACAAGGCTAAGCGAAATAGGAAGCGAAATGCACAAATCCGAACGATTTTGTAAACTAACGAATTTCGTGTTTTTGTCGTTCGTTTCACTTCCAGAATAACCATTGTCATTGGACACGACCATCGAGGGTGTTAACTGTAGGTCAGGATTGATTGAAATCACTCTATTAACTTCTAGGCTAATGAGCAGTTAAAGACACGGACGAAGTGCACACTGTAGAATTATCGATCTAAAGAACTGACAGTTTATTGTGAATTGGCGTTGCACGTGAGCAAAGAATATAAAGTCTCGATTATAAGCTTCTACGGTAGTGTTTGATGTAAAATTACATGCACAATTTAGCTCAACGTTTGCACAAACCTGGGTCGCATAATAGTCTTTGTAAAATGTGCACGTTCCCCAGATTGCATTACATTCACATTCAGGAAAAAATAAACCTAGGTTTGCCAAGTCAAAATTAACTTGAGATGCAGGCAAAATAAAAGGGAAATGCGCGGCTGCATCACGACGTCAAGAAAAGAATACGCAAAATAATATGTTTATCTAAGTTAATCGATTTATCATGCTCGTATGAATTGCATCGATTATCGATTGCCAGTTACTCTACCAAAACTGTGCATGAAGTACACTTAAACCCTCGATAAGAGTCGTGCTGCTAATGTGTAAATAGAAAATATGCTCAGTTTACTTGAGACTTTCTCATAGATCACTTAAGTTAATCGCATTTTGCTCATGAAATGTCAGTCTTTGAAGTCCCAAATCCTCGAGCCAATGAGCATTTTCCGGTTTGCAATCCCACTTGACCTTTTGGTATTCTATGTAGTTCCACCCCACTGCAATTTTCACAATCACAACTGATGGTTTTACGTTTCCCAGTGCAACGAATTCTGGCAACTGTCGAAGGTAACCCTGTGATTACACCTATGCTTTATGCCTAGTATCAGAAAACCTACTTTATCAACAAACAGTCGGACAGAAGGTAACTCTCGGCACACATTGGAAACCAAATTCATTCTTTTCCATTCCACATTTCAGTTACGATTCGATTTTTTTCGCGTAAGGTAAAAACTGTGTGACATTTTGACATAGGTATAGAATTTATAACTTTCTCCTTATCGGAACACCCTTTACGCTGCACACGCGAAGCATGACTCGCGTTTCCCTCTCGGCGAATTCCATGCGCGGTAAGCATTCATAGACGCATCCAGGATGTGCAGCCCGAGCTTTCACACGGGAGCCATTTTTGTTAGCATGGGGCTGTCCAGCCTTTTCGGGTTCATTTTAGTTATTGAAATAAGCTTGCTCGGTTTCTGTTCTTGCTAACAGCACGTGGTTTCTAATATCCTAGGGCGGGAAACCCGACAACTGGGGCGTTCATTCCAATCACATTTCAACCATCAAGTTAGCATTTATTTAAGAATTGAACAATCCACTTGTCCAAGACAAACACATTTAGAAACATAAATTGGGTTAACTTCAAAATAGCTATCCGAATAATCACTTGCGACGAGAAATGCGTGTAGGTAAAACCATTGTTTGATTTCTGAAAGCTTTATGTGCACAAGGTTATGAACCAACAGGTGAATAACTAAAACTAGCTCAACTTTGAAATGTATTCACCATCGAAGTGGTTGTTTAAAATTAGCACGTTGGTCCGGATTATTCATCCTCGGCGGGACAAATAACTGCGAAGCAAACGAATGCCATGCCCTAATGAAATAGCATTCTTCTTCAGTAAAACGGAACCATGTAAACGTGAAATTGATTCGTTTAAGCTTTAATATCAACCGGATATATTACTGTTCAGATAGACGGGTATAGAAGAGAAAAACATGCTATTCGCTAACAGAGGAAGTGTTCCCATGATACTGGAACTCATGATACGCAATTGTTTTAGGCAAATTTACCCTAAAATGCCGCTGTCGAACAGATTTTAAAATGGGTCATAGTTAATTATTCATTCAGGAAACGAGGGTGAGCGGATGAACACTTTGCCTATCGGAAACATCCCATCGCATATAACAACTGCTTATTTGTCAAGCCACATCTTAGCAGGCAAGAACATCCCCGGCGAACAAAGATGTTCGTCAAGAGAAAGGATGTTTATCGGACAACCGAATGGACCGTGCTGGCCACAACAAACGGAAACGTTCATCAACTCGTTAACCACAATTTATATATTCTTTACAATTAGTTACTCGATGAAGTTAAACTAATCAATCGTTTTAGTTTACAAATCTTTTAACTTAGACTTGTTTTATCTCTATCTAACTTTTGCTAACAAATTGGGGCCACTCAAGACTAGAAGCTTTCACTTAAATTTAGCCGGTATATGGCCAGTCTTCTTATTCTGTTTCCTTTCGTGCATAAAAGAAATTACCAACCTAGTGCAAGTGACTAGTACTGGCTTATCAACAAAACACTGGCGTGCAACTTAATTGTAAGCAGCCTAAGCGCGGCAAACTTTGTCATGCTGGCTTAACATTTGCGTGGAGAGCATCTTGCACTGCCTTTTCCTGTATTTTCGTCTAACACATGGTATACACTAGCGCCGTTTACCAACATCTTGATACCCATGAGACGCAACTGAATTCCTACGATCACGGCAATACGAATATAAGTACATATAGATATAACTTGGAAAATAAAACTGGGCTTTGTTGCAGCATTTTTATAATATTCTTTAAGGTAATTGCAAACACTATCCATGGTTATTTGATGGCGGTCCGAATCGGAATGCTTGAATGCACGGTGACTTATTTCGCTGGCAATTAGCCATGCGAACATGGAAGAACCATATTTGACAACGCATAAACGATCAATGGGTACTCGGCTCTGATTGCAACTCGTTTACTGACGAACGCTCTTTATCCTGTCCCGTACAGCTTTCGAGAGAAATGGCAAACTCCACGCCCGTAAAAATCCAGCTATCAGTCAAAATGAAATATTTTGTTTTGCTCCTCCGTGATCGACCGACACTTTCATGTAGTGTTTTGCCCAGTTTATCGATTCGCGTATTGCGAAAGAGAGTGAAGCATTTGTATCAATCTTTGACGAAGGTAATGAAGGAAACCTACCGCGACGTGCAACAAGGCGTTTCATTGGGGAGACGTAATGTCTCCAGTAGGTACCACAAGGTTCGATTATCCAATGGAGAAGCAGGTCATATTACTGGAAACAATATTACACTGTAGTGAACACCGTGACATCTTTAATGTTGCAAAGATTCAGTATTAGATGATGAAACTTAAACTTGGTATTTCGTGAGATGACTGAAAAGAATGTAATCATCTTAATCTGAGGTTATCCAGAAGTCCACCCTAAACGGTCACTTCGTTTTCATGACAAAGTGGGCAGCCGGCAGCATACATTGTTCACCACCTTTCGATGCTATGCATAGTTATCAGATCACAAGTATTTGCAAATTTTCATTTTTTTCTGATCAGAATTGTTCAGTTTTCCACGGAACCTTTGCCAATGAAAATCATTATACCATAATTTTCAA
The DNA here is from genome assembly GCA_008360955.1 of Fasciolopsis buskii. NCBI lineage: Eukaryota > Metazoa > Platyhelminthes > Trematoda > Plagiorchiida > Fasciolidae > Fasciolopsis > Fasciolopsis buskii. The sequence continues at coordinate 472,351 of LUCM01001348.1, forward strand.
TAAATCGTTCTGACAAAGTTTGCTCGTTTACAGTGCCACTTATCCATTCTTTGAAAATTTCCGTTCCCATTCCAGTAGAAGGAACTAGGTGTTTTTTGTCCTAAAACAGAACGGAATAAGTATGAAATGCTTTAGTTTTTAGCCAAAGGAGCGGGGAATAAAACAAGCCATTAATTGTTTGAGTGATTAATTACGGTTTTCAGAAAATCACTTTGGAGCTTCAATCATTTTGTTGAGGACGACGTGATACATTAAGGTCTCTAATAAAGTTACTTGAGAGGTGAATTCTTCCAGATGGGGCACAGTATCACAGCAAGCGTCGCGCTTAAGGAAATAGGTTCCAATTTATTTTAAATTTTGCATTACTGGATTAAAACTTGGAGACATATTTTTGCTTACCAGGAGCCTATCATAATTATGTTAAACTTCCTTTCTGAATACGATTTCAAATACCGACTTGGAATACATTTGCATTGCATGGCAGTGTACCATAGAATGGTTTATCCTGAATTGGTCACCTCGGTACTTAAATATAATTGCTCATATTTTGGTCTTCAAGAATTTAGCGAATTTCACAGTAGAATGAAGGCTATCCTACCCCGATGGTTTGCTCTCAAAACGCTTGAAATCTTTTACAGTTTACTTTCTTCAATAACGAAACACCAGCGTTCACCATTTTCAGTAGGTGAGAACCGTCAACTAGGTGGATTTGTTGTCGTTGGATGCGTTTTAAGTCCACAAATCTCACAATGAAAGCTCAAGACTTTGACCGCGCGACCACTGCGGCAAAGCAGATTTTCCATCAATTTAAAGTTGGCAAATGCGTTCACAACGTCGTGTCTGATTGTGTTAGATAATCCCACGAGTATCGGAGAGCCGAGTAGGTACGTTCTGTCAAAAACGTCAAGGATGTGATGTTTGAAAACTTGAAAGCTCAAGCTGTTTGGCCTTTGTGCAAGAAACGGCTGGTTCAGTGGTCATTAAAAATGGACAATGAGACAAACTTTTTTGATTTTCTAATCGTTGAAATAGATATTTTTTAGATAAAAACTTCTGACGTTTGCTTAGTCACTCGAACTTGATGAGCATCGTGGATGTAATTAGGAAGAATTAATTTCTTTATCTGGCTATCCTTATCCATTTTTTAAGGGTGCGCCGTATTGGAAACGACGTAACATTGGCGTAATAAGCCATAAAATTGAATGAATTTACCACACTATTCGCTGTAAAAAATTCAGAATAAGTTAACAGGTGAACCATTTTGATTAGGTTTCGCCTACGGCAGATTTATCATGCTTTGAATGGAAAAATATAGTATGACTAAACAATGTTTAAAAATGCGGACGAACAAAGTAATTGACAAAATGAAAATAAAAATTAAGACGTCACATTCAACAAGAAATAAAAAGATTTGACCATTATCAATTTGAGACCAGAAATAAGTGAAATCGGAAATTATATTTCATATGCTATTTTTGGGTTTCTAACAATTTAGTGTATGCAATTAGTTTTTTTCACTTATGCGTTCTTCCCACCAAATTTACCTGTATTCTGGACTATTTCCAGTAATCTGCACATGATAATAATTGCCAAGGCAGACCGGTCTGGATTTGGCACGTACAGCTCCGATGAGCGATACGGCAGTCACGAAAGTGTCAGCTAGGTTTCTTCTGGGGTTATCTCACCGAACATCAATTAGTTCGTGTATCTGGCATGCGCCCTCGTTTCGCACGTTATAGCATCGAAACGTCTGCTCTCTTCAACATGCCTCGAGCAACATTAAACAGAACTACATCCACATTTCTGATAGCTGGAAGCGAACTGCACATTGACGGGGATCTCATTTTGCCTCAGTGTGGGTCATTTACACCAAATCGTGCGAATAGACAAATTCAAGCACTCACGTACTTCACTTGGAACTGAAGAAAATAAACAGTGGAAAACTCGTGTATTCACGCCAAACAAATGCAGGAACTTTGTCTATCAAGCGAAGCTTTCACAATCTATCTGATAATTAAAAATATATCATAGGTACAAACCGTACAGTTGAGGTATCTCAAGAAATCTACGTAGAATGACAATTTCATTCACATCAGCTTTGGATATTTTCATCAGACGAGACTTTGTGGCACAGTTTGGTGATAGAATATATTTTACTGATCACGATTTATTTCATACAATATGTGGAAAATCGAAAATATTTGATATTTAGAACAACACTATTCAGCCAAATGGTGTGTAGTTTTAACCTATTGGGCAAGAAGCTAGCAGGTGGTTTTTTTCATTTGGTTGGAACTAGATGTGATTTCTCCAAATTTCTTTTGTCAACCGGCATTGCTTGCTGTGGAGTCTTTGCGTCACAAAGCCTTCTGGAGATGGTAACCAGTAATTGCGCTGGTCAACTTTCTAACAACTTGGCGAACGCAAGACCGGCGACAGTCAAACGGATGAGGTTGCAGCGTAAGAACGTCAAAAATTCTAGCGTTCAAATTTATCCACACCTGGCGATTGTCAAATGTCCGTGGCTGTGTTTTCTAAAAAATAAATTGAACTATTGCTTCATTAGTTAAAAAAGTAAAAGATAAATATGAAAATTATTTTCACAGCTACCTAATTAATTGCTGCTCAGTAAAAGTGATAAAGTGACTCATTAATTAGGCCATATTAGATTTGATCTTAACAAACAGCTTGTATTTGCTTAAGAATGTGCATAGTTTTGATGTTCAACATCAACTGATCATTCATCATGATTGGATTTTATTGCTGGCGACAAAATGTGTAAAAATCAGCCAAAATGCGAACACCGCGATTTGTTGAACTACAGCACATGGACGATTGGTTGTACTGAAGATAAAATGAATTTGTCGATCAATAATAAAAACAAACCATCTGCGGTTTTTTAACTCCAATGTCATCTGCACAATAATTCTTATTTTCCAAACGCCGTTTGTATTGGTTTTGGAAATAATTACTTTTGCGAATACGAAACGAAAGAGGCATTTCGTAACTGATCAGCTTACGAGCGGATATTTAGATCTAATGCTTGCTTGTGCATTTAAGTCTAAACTGTACTGTGGAATATTTGTTCTACTGAATTCGTTTAAAGACGCGGTCGAGTATTCCGCATTTCAAAGGTTCCTCCCATTATGTCATTAAGGTCCTAGCAATTGTGACGTGCAAAGAATCAACAGCAAATATCATGAACAAATTTACAGATTTCCCCTATTCTATTCGTTCGAAACTATCCTGGACACGGCTGATCAAAAGGGAACTTGATGATCTAGGGCGGGAAACCAAAAATGAAACCGAAATAAATCACCATGGAGATTTCGTAGGTTACATTCATAACTGCAGACGAGCTCCTCAGTCCAACAGAAACAGTAATTTTATCAGGAAATCCATATTAGATTAAGCTCATATTTACAGGCTGAAGCTAGTTAATTGTAAGTTAGAGTGTTTTGCGTTAACGAGGATCTATGGATCAAAGTTTATCGGGAATAGTGGAATTTGCGTCTTCGAAATTTTCTTGATTTGTCTAACAGTTGACCGCTTATCAAGGTCATTCAAAAATGTACCGTTAGTCCGTTACGTTTTTTGCAGTGGTAATCAAACACTGAACGAGAAACAGTAAAATAATTCGGTACAACATTGAAAAAGATAATGAAGTGATTAAAAACCCAGGGCAATTTCAAATTTGTTATCCAGTCTTTTCCGACACATTAAACTAAATAAAGCCACAACTGATATCATAGTGAAGGAAGGAATCGTATTAATAGCACAAGATGGATGCGTCACCTTTTTTCACCTGGAAAACGACCACAAAATGGGTATTTCTGGAAAAAAATGTCTTTGATAAATTGATCGCGCTTTCTGATTCCCTTTCGGAGTGATACTATGGAAGGAATAAGTTGATAGAGCCCTGCAAACCAGTAAAAGAATGTACCGGGGATTGGTGAAATTTCGTCCATTCGGTGACGGAGATATTTTTGTGAATTCGAGGAAGCAGACATTATAAAGAACCAATATGTTCTCCTTGAGATGTTTCGCGCTTTATTCTACCAGAATTAGTAGGCATGCAACCATGACCTGACCGGTTATTTTTCAGTCAGGCGTAAATCGGGTATGGGCACTATTGAGCTGAAGGCATGCTACATATAACGTCATACTAAGGTCTCAATCTTGGTTATCTCCTGAGTAATAACTCAGTGATCTGCTCAGTGAGTGGATAATGACAAAGAAATGTTAAAGCTTCCTGAATCATGGTGTCCGGCGGTGGCCAAATGGACAAGGTCCTAGAGTTTGGACGTGAATGTCGCGGGTTCGAATCCTCCGTCTGCGGGTCAACACCCCCACTTGGCAGCCCTCTGTTGGCCGCGGCCCCGTTCCTGAAAAATGATATTCATTGTTGTTTCAATAATGCAAGGAATAATGGATGAAAGAGATATGCTGGACTCGTTGGACGTCGCAAGGAATTAACCAAATACTCAAATACTATATGGGCATGCTGTGGATTAACGCTGTTTGTTCACACTTGATTTCCAGCAATTATTGCATCAAATGGGTCTGACTGAGCTTTCTGTCACTTGCTCTTGAGGGCAGAAAGGCGAAATTCCGTGGTTAGCATTTGTTGGCTGAAATGCGTTGTCAGGCAACGTCCTAGCCAGATATCAACCTAGAAAATTTCAAAGCTTACAGTTTACTATTTGATTTGACTTCCTCGGTCAATCAAATAAAGACAAATTTAATTGTTCGCCGTTTTACGATGTTGTCTACTGAAGCGAAAATTGTTTACATGGTGCTTGTTACACGAGTTTTGGCAAGACCTAAACATTTCAGGAAAAAACAAATTTTTGGAAATGCATACCCCGGGACTGAAAGGTGCAATTACAACGTGAACACCTAAGACAAGCAATGTTTGACTTACTTCATCAGGAATGTGTTAAAAATGCCTTAACTGGTTATGCTGTACTATGCATGTACACACTTTTCGAAGCAAAATAAATAAAAGAAAAAACTGCCGGAACCAACGATTCGGCGCCTTGAACCGGACTAAATAACTCGGGTTGAGCATTTCGTTTGTTGGTTTTTGTCAGAATACAATATGCACGCTCCTAAAGGCGACAGCAAACGGAGTTGTGAACGGGGTTCCGCCTGAATCATAACAGCCACATTTAACATGGCATATGAATTTGATACACGAAGCGAGTAATAACTAGTCGGTAAAAGTTAAGGTGATCAATTGAATAATGCACTTTTCGTCTCAAAATATCAGAGTTTCGAATCGCAGATCCATCGGTCACTTTGGTAATCAATGCTTAATTGCTTTCGCCGTGTTCGTTACCCAAGAATGAATTGATGCGAACTTATGTGATTCTGTTCAACTCTAGGTTTCACTGCCAAGGTTAACGGTCTCCTTTCTTCTGTAGCGTTTACTGCGTGGGGTTATCTTCTCGCAAAAATAATCCACTTTTTATATAACAGAAAATGCTTCATCGGCTGGTTCCGCGGGGGGACGACACATTCTGTGTTTTGAACGCGTCCACATGCTGTTCGGGTGCTTGTTGTGTTTTGAACAATAAACTGCTGAACATCGCAATAAATTACAGTGTTTTATTTTTGTGCGTTGTGGTCAGTAACTGAGATATGGAAACTTGCTCAAAACATTTCATCAATCCCTGTGTGTAATAATCGATTTATCGAAAACAGTACCAGAGAACCATATCCACTGTTTTTTGTGCCCGTTGACCGCTAATCGAATAAAAGTGAGCAAACAAAATGCCCCGTCCTCATCATTTCTTCTTACAACACTTACTAAAGCGAACGCTTGATGATAATATTATGGGATTAATTATTAAAGAAAATGATCGTCTGTTTACCTTTGGCTAACAAGCACACGTGATCCGTTTTTCTCCTAATATTCAACTAGAATGTGAGTTTTAACAACTTACTCAAGTCATGAACTACTTTACCAAGTGATAGCCAACACTCAACTCGTCATTTGGAAGCCATAGAATCACGGTACGACTGTTTCATTCTCCGTAAGAACAACCAGCAGTGCCTATCCACGGTATCTCAACTTTGACACGAATCCGAGACGAACGATTCTGATTGAAACACAACATCATATGGTAAAGTTCAACAGATAGTTGAGAGCCTGACTGGTAGCCTATTGATGCAAAATCGTTTGTCACGAGTTGGCATCCCAGGTCAGTAGTGATGGATATACACTATGGATTTTATCTTAAAAGGGATGAACCAGCTCTGCATTGCTTTCATGATTTCTTTATGGCAAAGTGAATGTTGATATCACCTGGCCTATTATTTCATAAAAACTTATAATCTGCTATTTACAAATACCAGCTACACTGATATGCACATTTTTGCCTATATCAAAATTTATCCATGCAACTCGGCAAGCTTACCACATAATAACTGCAGTGAGCGTGGCCCGTATCGGGTCACTCAAGTTCATCATACTGCGCAAAACTGGAATTCCAAAAGCCAAAGCATATTAGATGACTTCGGTAGTAAAGTGATTGAAATGAATCCCATAGACAGAAGAAAGTGCTTAATTGGAAGAATAATCGCGTTTGATTTCAAATCACCAGCTCATTTATCAAACTGTCAAAAATTTATTCAATCCATCCCGGCTGAACTTAGTCCAAAATTAATATTTACAAATGCGTTCCAGTTTATTATTTCTCCGAAATCCAGATTAGAGAGTATCAGGTAACTAACGGAAGTCAAAACTCACAGTTTGTCATTAACATGCGAATAAACATAATATACTTCTGTTCGCACCTTTATCTTTGTCCGATAAAGGTAAAGGGTCACAAAAGTGATTTCTTCCAACAGATTCGGCAGTTCTTGTTTAGGAAATTGATGGAAGCTTAAGCGCCATCGATTGCCTATCGCAAGAAAACTCATCAGTTGAAAACAACAAGTCTAATGTTTGGTTTATGTGACAAAATTGCGCATGGCATGCAAAAACGGACGATCATTTACAAAGACTCTTCGAGAAATCGGTTTTCGATCTTATAACCTTAACAGTTTTAATCGTATCACGGAGCTTTTGTCTGTTGGTCTTTCGTGCTAATGGAAAGAGAGGAATCACGAAACTGATGAGAATATTGAAAAATGTTCATTTCAAGTTGAGCATGGTACGAGATATGAGTAGACAATGTGTGGTGCGGAATCTCAAAAGAACTTGCAAAATCCAAGTACCTCCAAATGTTTTCGTAAGACTCAAAAAAATGCCTCGTCGAAGCCAACGGATCTTGAAAAGCACAAAAACTAAATTAATCGGTAAATGGTTTAGGTGAAAAGCTCTGACATCTGGAAGTTGAAAAATGCCAGCCGTCCTGTATGTTGAAAGAAGATGGTTGGATGCGCTAAAAGCACACGTTTAACTTTTCATTCTCATTCTAGTCAGCTAAACTCAGGTGAATGTCCATTAAAATATATGACAATAAAAATGTCATTGCAAAGATGAAACCGCAAAATACTACTGATTCCACAATAGCCAACGGTAAGATTTGATGCATTTCTAGCGATCGCATGAGTCAGAATTCGACAATTAGTGGGCACTGTCCAATGCGAAATGTTCACTCTCACGTTTGGCGTTAAAAATTCATAATCCTAAATTCCCAGTTTGTTCATCGATGATGGCGTTTCTTTCACAAGGTGATCTCACGGAGTACACTACTGCCTATCAGTGAATCTTAACATTTTTGTATTATGAGCCCTATTCATGTCTCGCTTTCCGTGAATATATGATGTTGCATAAGGATGAGTTTATGCATTGCGTCACGGTAAATCAAATGAAGTAAATGACGAATAAAAACAGCAAACAGTTCGTCTACCTCTTGGTTAAGATTTTGCTCGTTGCATGTTTCGAGCAGTTGGGTTGCCGTAAGTTTGACGTAATTTTTCACATATCCTGGGGGCAATTTTTGTTTTATTTTGTAAATAGTTTCCGGACATGTCCTCCTTACCACTTGTTTCGTACTGTTTCCCACACATCGTGTAAAGCGCAATTCGTTCGTCAACAACAACAAAGATGTAGTTTGCTTTGGCAAATTTAAAATTTTACCTCGTAAAATCAAATCATTTTCTTTCAATAGAATAAGGAATTTTGAAGAAAGCGAACCGAAAGGCAATGCATTACACGACCACACGTGGATTTTAGTGACCGTTGTTCACGGTTTTTCTGTCACAATAAACGACACCATGAACATGATGTTTCACAACTAACTGAATCTTGATGAAAACCAACGTTTTCTGCACTGACTTGCAAGCACTTGTTAAATATATTTCTGGTTCAGCCGTTTCCCAGTTCTTTTCAAGCAATTGCCTGCATGACAAAGAGTGTGCGTTATGTTTTGCACACACCCTTAAAGAGCGCCCATTTTTATCCACCTTTAGAATAGTTCAACTTCCCCGTAATGAGTGTGTATGCCTGTCCTTCTGTTTCCCAGAAAAACGAAAACTTTTTCAGAATTGAAAAGCAATGAGCGCCTGAAGGTATCCACACCACATGTTTAGCACTTTCCGAATAAATTCTCTCTGGCATTCACAGTAAACTTATGGTGTCTGTCGAGCAGATGTGAGCTGAACGTGTATCCGACCTGTTTCTCTTGGCAAGCTATCTAAAATCTTTGAGGATAATTTTAAACTTACCGCTATCAGCATTCCTGTTGTCCCATTACCTACATTCCGATAACCCGTAGTGTAAGCATGGAATGGTGAAATCTGTGCTTCTCGTGTTTCGTTCCGTTGCTAAATGATGGTCCATTGTCATTTTGAAGATTAAACTTGCACAGGGTGTATATGCGGCACGTTTGCAAAACATGCCGCTTACTGCACCATATATATAGAATTATTTGGCTCGAGCTTTTCGCCAGTTTTGTTCTACACATTCCTGCAGACTGAAACGTATCGGTACAATTACTATGAGTCACGTAACCATAGCAAAAATCTAATTAATCTCCATAAGCCAGTCATTTCGGCTTTTCTGGACGGAGTAAAAATGTCCGTCTGAATTAGTTGGAAAATGATTCTTGGAAACTCAGATGCACGTTTACATTTTTGTGATATCGAAAAAGTTAAATCCTATTCATTTGCGAGTGATAAAATAACTAGAACAAATTTTCACAAAACCTCATGAGCACGATCACGTGGCACAGGCATAAAATGGGATCTGAATTATTTACAACCCAAAATTTGACAGAATTTCACCATACATTGGATAAAATTTGAAATAGCACAAAGCGATTTTCTAACTGATGTTAACAATCACTACTTGGAACGGACACGTAGGTCTGGAATTGCGTTCCCGTCCGTGTTGTACTTTGTGAGACCATGACATAAAATCTCGCGTATTTGGAAATGAGTTGCGAAAGAGCAAATGTGCACGACAAATACGCGCAGGGGACAAACAAATCAATTCAGTGCACCGGTATTTTAAGTTTGTCAACATTTCGTCGTTATGACTTTACCGTCATACTATATTGCAACAATGCAAGCATTTACGAACAACCAAATGTCATTCATAATCCGAGATTATTTTGTACTTTTCTGGCCAACCTGCTCCCAAGACGTGTGATCACGTACATTATTGACGACACAATCGCAAACCGTACTTTCTGTCCTTGTCATAGAGAAAGAGAGAGAGAGAGACAAGAACATGACATGTCAGGATCGGACTGTAGAAACTTGGATACTGAAGGCCTATTATCTTGGATAGAGCCTGAACATGTAATTACAGCTGAAATCTTGCAAGATAAATGATGATTACATGAGCAAGCATTCTTCGTTTTTTCCATTTTACGGCAGTCCGAGTAAACACTTATATCCCTTACAATGTGGACATCCGTCAAGCGCATGGCGTTCTTTGGCTGCACAAGGCCCTTGTACTCACTTCCATTTCAGCTGACAGCTACAATCCGCCACGATCAGTTTGCAAGCAGAATTTCATTGCTAGATTTGTTATTACGGGACGAAGTCAGCGGAGCCCGAATATGACAAACATATTACCCTGTCTTTTCCTATTATGCGTGAGAAAGAATCACTGGAGAATTCAACTTATGCAATAAGTGAGTGGTATTTTTGATCAGGTCATCGGTCAACGTTAGACGACATGCGTTCATTATTCCCAAAGTGAAAAAACGTATTTGATACGGTGCTGGACTTCTTTTTGTTGTGCAGTTTTCCCGTAGCGTTCAGTGTCAGACAGAGTTTCAGCCAAACGCGAAACAAATTTTACTCTCGATCGAGGATTTCCATTTTGCCTAGTACATGGCTTTTGATAAAAATACCCACCTCCGCCTCCGGGCAGGCAAAATGTCAAGTCCAACGCTGTCACTCGTCACATTTCGCCACTATTGCAAGCCGAGCTGAAAACCGAACAAATAGATCTTCTTCAAAGCTGGATGTTAAATCACAATGGTACACATGTCTATTTGTACTAATTTATCTGAGGCGGAAACTAGTGATTTTTGTATTTGGTTCCACAACGAGCAATACTTGTCCCGTATCCGGATACGTTTTCGGTCAACCCAATTTATTCAACCTTTTCTCTCCCACTACGATGTAGGGTTTACGGTAGCATTACAAAATGGAAAAAAAGGAAAAATGCGTGGTTCCTAGTACGGTTAAACAAAATTATTATTATTATATCACGGAACACGTCTGTTAGAATCATAGCAAATCAGCTGATTCCAAAATTGTTCCGAATGAGATACTGCCGATTTGTCAAATAATCAGTTCTCAATTGTATTTAGTACACACGAATAAAAGTGATCGCACATCAAGAAATGCTGCTACTGTTTTTTTTCCAAAAGCGAATATTGTAAAATAATTGATAATTTCCGGCGGCAAATCATCTGTTCACTCATGATGTCATGCCATAATTTGCTGTTATTAAATCATGCTCAAATCAGTATGAATACGATCAATTTTGTTGTCATTGATTGTCTTTCGACCGTAGGATTCTACCAGCATGTTCTCCTGGGTATTAGGTTTATACAACCCGTACCTATTTGTAATTTGCACCCATTTTATGGTTCGAGTAGCATGTATAAACGTGATCATTGAATTAGCTTACACATTTTGTACTTTGATTTCATGGTCGTTCACTGTTGACATGGCGAATTCGAACAAAAAGGTATGGTGGATAAAGAACAAACGACTGTTTGTCGGAAACTTGTCTCAACCGAGTCACTGCAAATGGGCGTTGTTTGTTCAGTACTCGCGAACAAATGTCTAGAGTATTCGAGCACAATCAAAAAATCACACGAAAGGATTTTTTCAGTCACGTCTTTACCGAAAATTCTATTTAGTCCATTGATTTTTAAACTAAGTCGAACAATTATGCCATCAGGCTTTGCCGAAATCGTAGGCAACAATGTAATTCGGAAAGTCTTTTTCCGTTGTGTAAAGATGTGCAGGGTGCATTGTATACACGGCCACAAAGTTTAGGCTTCCTAGCTTTGTGCACAAATTCGGTTGTATGTCAGATTTCCAAGTAAGTATGAAAGTTCCCTCAGATCATGTTTTCTGCACGTGTGAGCTGCATCTTGCATCCGTGCACATATATACCCACACATGCATGTATGTGTGTACGTATATGACTAGCTTTAGCACAAAGCTTGCTTTGTGGAAGAAAACGATTGTTGTATTAGTCTGCGACTAAGTTTGTTACCACATGATTTGGTGTCCTCTTCAGATCTATGTGTTATTCTTAAAAAAATAGTTTTATTTCCCAATACTATAGCAGATATATGTCCGCTAACGACGATATTGGACTCAGATTAGTAAGAGGTTATTCTCTTGGGATCCGTACCTTCAAAGGCCACCGCTTTACGACCGTTTCCTGATCAGCAACCCATTCACTAGGAAGCTCAAATTTCTTGTGGTCGTCGGCGACGGCCACGTAGAAGTTGAAGGTGGAAGTGTGCTCTGTCAAATCCGTACGTCGCATTCCGATCCGATGTTCGTCAAAGTCGTTTCTAGCGGAAACAAGTGTGTTGTGTGTAACTGGTGTGATGCTTTGAAAACTAATGACCATAATATGGATAGAATGATTTGAAACTATGGTTCGTTTTTCGGTTTTGGGCCCGTCCGCGTATTGTAAAAGTGCAAAAATACAAGGATACGTTAATGTCATCCCGGGTACATCCAGGTCTTTCGTCTAAACTGACAGCAACTGGCGAGAGATCGCTTGCATCCCTTGCCACCCCGACGGATTGCGGATAAAGCTGCTCGTCTGTCGCATGCCTTCGAACACATGGTTATTAGGAGTCAAACAGCCTGTCTCTACTTTTGGTGATGTATGGACTTGACAAAAATAGGGGCGATATGACTAAGACCAGGCGTTCTATTGAATCAAAGATTTTGGAGGAAATCACACCACGGTTTTCCAGTGAATTATGTTGAGCGTAACGAGCTAAAAGAAAAAGAAGCTGATTCACATTCCACTGTTGTCATCATTTTTTTATGGAAGCTCTAATCTTTCTACCTCCTTCACGGACAGGAAGCTCTTGCCAATGTTGATCGATCGTAGAGCAAATCTCTGGGCGATTCGAATTTCAGCCATTTCGCTAGGTACGCGTGACTAACCTCTCGTTGATTCCCAAAAATAGTGCTAAGTAAAACTGTTATCGTCACCGGTTCATCCCTACGAAATACATACAAAAAGTCATGACAGCAAGAATTATGGTGTATCCAACGAGACATGTTGCGTGAATATAATAAACCGGGAAGACAATCAGAGTGGATGAAGTTTTTGCATGAAGGGCACCTTGAAAACCTTAAAAATAACCTTATACCAGCGCCTTTTAACATTCTTCTTTGAAAGAAAAATGCGTCGTTGCGAAATAACTAGAATGAGTGCTGCAAGGAGTGACAAAACTTTGCGGTTGGGAATCTCGATAACCGGAAATTTTGTTTTTCACCGTTTAATTTTACCAATGCAGACATTCATCTCAGCCAAAACGTTTTGCACTGGCGCCTTTTCATAGCCAAAGGCAACCGCAAGCACATTTCGTGCGCCATTTTAGATGCCGAACTTGATGATGGTAACTAGTGAATAATATAATGCATAAAACTAAAGAATTATTTGTTATGTACAATTACATATGAACTAGGGTGACAGAAAATCTTCGATTTTGTTAAAGCCCAGTTAAATGAATTTTGAAGGTTGACCGTTTCTGTGCATTCTACTAAGCACTGTATCGTTGAATGCTAGCAACCTAGGGATTTTATTGGGCACTGTTACGTGAAAATAACTGATTTACTTAGCCCTTTCTCCCAATCTGGCCGAATGCTTCATGACATGGGGAAATGCAGGATTGCGCTGCTGATTTTGACAAGCATTTCGATGTGTGTTCGGACAATTCATGAGCCAATCAACGATTACCGCAAATGCAACCTACAGACAACGGATGAGAAACATGAATCACATTCTTGCTTGTCATGTGATATTAATGCACGAATCATCACTAAGTAACCGTAGAAGCGCTGTACAGCCATTTGATTCTTGGTGGGACTTACCGGCAGTGGATATGTTTACCAATCATTTAGTGCTACACGATGCACAATCTCATGAAACCGTGTAATCTTCTACTACTAGCACACACTCCCGTAGCAAGGCTATGAGAGTGATATCGAAAGTTAAAGCTTTTGATCTTTTGACACCGAAGCAGCCGTGCTTCTGGTGATCGATTTAAGTCGCCTATTTACTGGTTCAGACACGCTGTCAACTCTAGAATGACAAGACTAGAAACTGGGTTCTTTTCTATTTTGACCGGCTTGTTGTCATAGTTTACAGAGCACCAGTTGTTATTCGTTGAACTTCCCCACAAAACAGTCAACTTACCGCTTTCCACCCGATCGTTTTCACACATTTTCTGCACTCTGCTGGCAACAGGTCGAACTACTCCCCACTCGCATGCAAATAGAGATAAAGTTGTGGCGTTTGGAGGTGAATACCGAGGATACAAGTCCTACCACCACCTATCAACTACTTTAATTGGCAGTCCTCTGTCGATCACTGGTATTTCTTTAAAATAACTCACACTTTCGTTTCATTTATGAAGAAAGTGAAATAATGAAAAAACCAACATGAACAATGACCAGCCCGAGCTGTTTTACGGTAGATGTTTCATTGCAAGTATCCACCAAGACATCTGGTTTGCAAAGTATCTAAAAAGGGTGAACGGCTATCCCTTCCGATTTTGTCAGTAACAAGAATTTTGGAGCGAATGGAATTCACCTGGTTCGGAAATAGGCAAAATGTTATCTTCTATGTGGAATCAAGATATTGTCAAAATAATATGCGTAAAGGAAGAATACTAATTTCTAACTCATGAATATATCTGCCACGATTAGACATAAAGAGCTCCCATGGTCACAATGTAGATTTGATCAAATTATTTCCCTTCAAAACTAGAAGAGTAGTTATCAGTGCATAAAGGAATTAAGCCCCAACTGTACTCATTGCAAATTAGTGGAAGAAAGTTGAGCTGGGAAATAAAGAAATCAATCGTCACACGAACACGTATGTTTAATCTGAACTCATTGGAACATTGATGAGGTAACATGAGAGTTTTCACGAGTACTGCACACGCAATGATGTTGGCTATTTACGACTGGGTACATTCCCAGTAAACGTTAAGCAAGAGGCAGTCTCATTGGGTTTAAGTTTATCCCAAGTGATACACGTGAATACCTCTGTAAATGGGATGCTGGGCCTTGAAGTCGTTTCTGATCCTGGACGTTGTTTTCGGGTGTCATTTTTCGTGATTTGGGTCGGTTAAGGTAACGGAATCACTTACAGACGCATTGTTGCGTCCTAGGACCTGATTCCCGCTGTTGTCAAAATAAATCTTTTTGTTCGGGACAGCGATCACACGCACCCCAATGCCTGTGGCATATCTTAAACTATAATAAACTCGGGTTAAATACCTTGCACCATCGACGAAGGTCTGTTTTTAGCAAAGAACCCTTCCCCAACTACACCATACTGGCAGCTCCTTCACTAACCAGTATTAGCCGTTAACTGCACCGAGTAAACTCTTTCGGGTGTTGGCTTTGCCTTCACATCCCCACCTAGTTGATCGAATCTAATGAGATTACCCATGTCATTTGTATCGATAAAACCGCGCCCTTTCATTCAATTTACTCTGGCTGGCACGTGAAACAGTAAGGGTTTATTATCACAACGGGAAACAGCACGAATAACCTACCCGACTGTATTCAATTCTTGATATTTTCTAGGGCTACAGCAGAGGGTCGCACTTGTTGGACTGGCTGGGGCAGCGTTTCTAATCCACGTGTGAGGCTTCGATTCAAAGCTTGATCTCAAAAGCCAACTTGGTTTGAGTGCATCCTCCCTGGCCTGGGAGTCTAGAAGAGCAATAGGCTGACTTTCCACTGTTGGGTGCATGGTGTCTTCAAATGACTGGTCGCACTGTTCATACCTCGTCCTATGGTAGGTTATTCGTTGTTCGCCTCTTTCTCAACCTCGGTTCTCTTCAGCTTCTCCTCTTCCTTTGCAGTTGGGACCGGATTTTGCACATCCAGAAACCTTCTCCCTAAACACGGCTTGCCCAGCCGCCAGGTTGGTAACTTACTCCAGCACATGTGCCACTCCCCTCTTCTTGACCTCGGTGTACTTCTCCTCGGCATAACCTTTCTCGTCTAGCTGGTCTTGCTTTGTCAGGCGCTGCCGTCAGCTATAGAACTGTTTTCGATATTTGGCGGGGCTGTTTAATGCATCAGGCAGTTGTCTAATTCTTTTGAACAAATTACCCAGGCCCTTATCCTGCAGAACATCTGCGTCGTCCACGATATCATAGACAGCCCTGGTGAGTAAACAGTTAGTATCATCTATTCTCAGTTCCGCTGGGAACCACATGGCGCAATTTCGCGCTTGGCTTTCTCTCTAACTCAACTTTTCTGAGGCAGTCAACAACTGTCGATTTCCGAATTTGTCAACTGACACGATGTTAGAATTCGGGGTATATCCTGGATGGTCCAATCAATAAACCTCATGTTTGGCAGAAGAATGTCTCCTGAATTGGTCATTTCGGTTGCTTTCGGCGGCACGTTTGTTCCGGGTCGCGGAACAAGATTGGGACACTCATGAACAAGACAGTCTCAGCAGTAATAAGCTTATCCTAAATCATTCATTACAATTTAATTAATAGACATCACACGGTACAGTCTGTTTCGACGCGTGTACTGTCTGTCAGTTTTCTGCGTCCATTGTTTGCTCATCACTTTGCTTTGAGTTGACTCACCAACTGAAACAAAGGTACAAAATGAAAAAAATGCTACTCAGTCAATTAGCACCGAATATTTTTTTTTGAAAATCTGGGTTTTCCATGCAAACTATGAATCTCAACGGATGTTCAGATTTGAAAATTTTTGGTGATCCCTCGCAAACTGAGGTATTGCATTTCGATTTATTATAGACTATTATGTAAATTTTCGGACAGGAAACCATATAGGTTGCAATGTTGACTGTTTAACTGACAAACCGCTTTTTGAAGCAAGACATCTCGTCTGCTGTCCGGTTGGTGAATCAAAATTTGTCTATCCACTTGATTTTCCCTATGATATGTCAATACCACGGCGATACACAACACTGCTAAAGAATGGATACAAGAAAACTTTTCTAGGGAATATAAACTATGTTATTTCTTAACCAAGCGGCTTTTTCGTGGAGAGTAGAGGCAAGATCCCTTAAGTGATGATAAATACCCCGAACTCGACAGAACGATTGCAGGTAAATATTTTGGTTTGGAAACAATAGACTTGCACCCCAAAACAATATCGTCTAATAAATCCTTGTCAGTCGACTTTTCATTTCTTACCTGGTTTTCTGACCAATTTACTAAGATAGTTCTCGAAATGAATTGAGCACTTCCGAGGTAACATGTCAAGAGCAACCGCGGGACTCCGCTATGTTTCGATGAAATTGCAATTCATTTTGCTGGATCATTTTGTATGGGCTATTGTAATTAAAACAAAGTGCAGTGACTTTTAAACTATCTCACTTTTGGATGATAGGCTTGTGGATAAGCTCATAAACCGCCAAAACTGGATGCACTTCTAGGACAAAACCTGTACGGGTCTCCTTCACCGTTGTCGAAACAGCGGTGTTTTCAGCCTGTTTACTTCGGCCTAACGAGTGTAACATGTGGGATTCAATAATTATACTTTTTACTGGGCCTATTTTTTGAACCATCAATGTATTTTTCAAGAAATTAAAATCAATGACCTTTTCTCTCTGCTGACTAATTAAATATAAGAAATATTAAAGTAATAAACTGAGAAATGCCTTTTTAATGCAATGGAAATTTATGGTTTCACTTTAACATGTTTAGCGTTCATTCATGAGGTTTCCCGATCTGTTGGTTATGCCGTGACTTATACAGTTGAATTGTGAACATCGTTTTGTGTTGATCAAGCAATTATATTTGAGTGGTTAGAAGTAATTACGACTAATCCGGTTGGTCTGTAAACAGAGATTGCTTGAAAACTAACAGTCGTATGGTGAACTCATTATCCTTATTACAAATCGAATAATTTTATTAGTAGTTACATGCCAAATAGACCATTAACCCCCGTGATTATGAAGATTTATTGAAAGGAGGATATCCCGATTTACATCGTTGACCATACTTTGAGATTTTTACGATTTAATGGTTCAATAATGGGTAAGTTTCCGTTTTGTCGAACAACAACTGTAAAACCGTTCAAATATATTTGAGTTTACTGGACACGGTACGCACTAATCAGACGTGTTCAAAGTCTCTACTTCTGTGACTTGTTTTATCCCAAGTTTAAAAAAATGTGATATAGCAAACAACTACTAATCGAATCGTAGTAGAGTCGGATTCTGACAAAAAGTTGTACTGGGATGACTGTTGAAATAATCGATAATAATAATAGAGTAAGACGTGTTGCGTTAAACCTTCTGACCAACGTTGATTTAGATGGCCGAAGCAGAGTTATCAACCAGCTTCTAAAAAGACATTTGTAAACTGTCAGTAGAATTTTACAAATTGAAGTAACGAAATCACTATCGGGATGTCCAAGCAGAAAACTGGTTAAACCGGAGACTACAAGGCATCAATACCTGATAAGAAATAATACCCTTAGAATCGGTAATGAGCCTACGGGGCAATTTTATTCTCTAATTGACGTTGCATATTACTTACAATGAAAACAGAAGTCAGAGTTTCAATTTCAAATGAGAAAAGCATAAATGAACTTAAGTTCCGCTTAATATGTGATAGTCAAGCAATTGGATTTGTTGCCAAGCTTTCGGCTATTAGTATGTATTTGCGATTTGGACGTTTGCATTTAAATTAAGTCGCGTAATTCCTAAGCAAAGGTAGCAAGAAATAAAAAA
This sequence comes from Fasciolopsis buskii, assembly GCA_008360955.1. Lineage (NCBI taxonomy): Eukaryota > Metazoa > Platyhelminthes > Trematoda > Plagiorchiida > Fasciolidae > Fasciolopsis > Fasciolopsis buskii. Next base: position 490,772 of record LUCM01001348.1, read on the forward strand.
AATCAAGTCAGACCATTCCGGGCTTTATATCGCAAAATAATTGTGCAAACATTCGAATGAATAACGTCTATTCTTACTCGACGAATGCAGCACATACCGGCAGTAAACATAGATCAATATCTATTTCAGTTAACTTTTGGAAAGCCTTCAGTCCAGCGGCACTCACAACGAGAGAATGAATTTGTTTCGACTTTCTCGAATCGAGTTTGTGCTCTTTTGTACTGGCAACGTGACTGCACACTACCTCGACAGGCGACATATTTGATCATCTTTTCGCATTTCGTCGGCTTTCAAATGAGCACCCTGTTTGATCCGACAATCACCTTGTTCTTTCAGAAAAAAACATTAACCCGAAAAAAGGACAGTTACTAATCATTATACAATAAATCCCAGCTAATACAGTCCGGTGATAATAAAACATTCCTGCCCAAACTGATGTCAGTTGTGATAAATAAAGCTTTAGTGTATCAGCCATAGGAAGGTCCAAATAGACACTTATGACAGAGTTGAACACAGTAAAACACTTCAAGCAGCAAAATATAATGATGGTATAGGTGAACAAAACAAGAGTAAAAACATTTTGGAAATGCTTTCCTTCGAGACTGAACTTCCACAGAAAGTGAAACTGTATAGCATGCGCATATGCACAGGTTTCCTGGTGATGTGAATTTCCCATACGAGCCAACTTCGTCGGCTCGTGAAAGCAAAGGTTTGTCGAAATCGGTTCTCCTAACCGAATGTGAACACGTTTGATTATTTTGATTGTATAGCTTGTTTTCGAAACCAGTCTTTTCTAACTCTTCTATTACTTAATGCTGACGACTGGAGCACGTGTCTTTCTGTTGTCTTCAACATACAGTCGGAAGGGAATCGCCAGTGTTCTATTGTCAGCTATTCGACGTCCAGTCCAAAGACGATAGTTGGTATTAGTTTGATTTGAACACTGACGAAATATCACGCATTCGGGCGAAACCAAACGTTATCTGCGAACTGAAATATTGCGGAAAACCAACAACCCTTGGATGCGCGGGCAACATTTAAGAACTCACACTCCAGGCTAGCTGGTATTTGAAGTCTGCGAGAGAAGAGAATTGCCGAAATGGTTCGGCGAGAATGAGACCTAAGGCACCCACTGAAAGTACACAAACACCCCAGCGCGATTTTCATAATCACGATATAGGTTAGCACCAATACTGAACAATAAGAGATACTTCATTCCATGCTAATGATAAAATCACCTATTCAACCGGAATCCAATTTGCGTTTAAGGATAACATTGGTTCATCTGTTTTTTTTTTGTTCTGTCTAAATATTAGGCTGCAGCTGACAGAATGCCTCGATCCGAATGCAACGAGCAGAAGTAGAAATGACCACGAAAGAATTTTTGCCATACGCGGGTTCTGAGAAAATCTGCGTTGGTACAAAAGCATAGCATTTGGGTGTCCCCAATTCAGCCCCACGTCCAGTCCAAAAGGTGACATTTTTTCTGCCGTTCGCGATGGGAGCGATAAAAGTAGAAACAGTCGATCTTGTGTAACACACGTTTCTGCGATCCGAAACTGACTTATTAAAACACGCAAAAAAGGATTGGGTCAATTTGAAGTGAATGAGTTTTGAGAATCTTCACGAAAGAAAGTAAAATTGGCAAACAGCCTGGCAGGTATCGGTTGATGAGAGTCTAACGGGAACGAACTGTCTTTTTCATACGATCCCATGGGGTGTTTCTTCAAGTTGCATGTTTGGATAAGTTCGTAAAGTAAAGACGGTCAAATCAGCTTTGTAAGAAGTAAGCGTAAACAAACCTATTGCTCATTTGCTTCGCATGAATGAATTCCAAATTGTGTTTGCGAAAACTGCATGTGCTCGTGTAAAGTTTGCATAACCAAAATACGACATGGTCGACACAGGACAACCATTTCTGACAGTCTTGATTGATCGTGATTGTCCATTCAAAACTGAGAAAAGTTAACAATCTCTTGCACTTGCAAGCCCATGGATCGTTTTTACCGTTTATATTTTTGTTGACAATTAAAATGTTGCTAATTATCTACCCTGGATCTTTGTACTTTGAGTGTAGATTTTCAGTCCACGTTGGTAAGTTGTCAAAATTCCGATGGAATATCCCGGGCAAAATGATTGATTAACACAAAGCAAATTTGATTCCCTACTTTAGCTCACTTTTCAAACTATTTGAAAGGGTCTGGTCTTCGTAAATCATCTTCCAAGCCTCAAACAAAAATATTTCAATTGCATCTCTCCAATCGAGTTTGTACACTTTGTTGTAATAAACAATCGTGGTACATCGTTTTGCTCGTCGAATCTTTAATACGGTCTAACGGAAATAGTAACTTATACTAATCTGTAGCAGACCGAATCAGAAATACGGTTCAAAGCTACAGGCGGAGACATTTAAAATTCCGCCTAAAGTGAATGCATGCAAACATCCAAACTTGTTTCCGTGGAATAACAAGCCGAAACAAAAAACGATATGCTGGAATGCGTGCAATTTTATCGCATGGTTAACCACTGAAGTAGGCATTGGGATACCGTTGTAATTCACTTTGGCTAATCCACCTAAATAAAGTCAGGTTTCCGGTTGTCTTGTGTGCGTAGCACTCGGGGGAAAATGCTTAACTAGAGGAACACGCTATTTTCCAAAACCGTTCTCTTTTCTGATAACTAGAAGCGATTTGACGATTGATTAGAGGCTAATTTCATAATTACTTTTATCTAGTAATAGTTCACTAACACGTAACGGATAAATACCGTTCCCAGCAATTATGACATTAATTATGCATTCATAGTTCGCTCGATTGGTGCCAAGCCCCAATGGAATCCGTACGATTGTTCATCAGCATTCATCTGACCGTTGGGAAGACATGAAGGCATTGCACAACTATCCCATATATCTTACAAATCGTCGACCGTGCATATAGTTCTCGCTCGAACTACGACTCGAATCCGGAACAGACGAGCTTCGGTCGAACGGGGGCATGGATTGAACGATTTTCTCAACTTTACTACATTCTTACGTTGTGGATATCCGTTACTAAGTTGCAAAGCCAGAGGTTTGGCGCACATTGGTCAAATCCTACTGATTGATTCACGTGCAACCTGTTATGTAGGCAAGCATATGCTTTGATTGTCTGCGAAAAATGACTCCTCGATTGTCCACATCCGAAAGAAGGAATTTAAAAACCATACTATCATTGAGTCTCAGATCTATCGTTCATATAGCAGGTTGTCACATATTCAGCTGGAATTGACTATACAGCGTTACGGTTGAGTATGGTTAAGTGAAATGAATACGTATATATGCCTATAGTTTGTTAGTTGGCGGGATGGTTTGACAAGCGGTGCACAAATTAAAAGTATGGTCAATACTTCATTACTGCAAATCTGTATGAAAAATGCAAATCCATCATTGGTTAATGTTGACAAGGCACTGGCATGTGAACCGATCAAATGGCGACTGTCATTTTGTCTATGTCGCATGTTCAGGGAAATTATCCAGGCCCCGAAAACAACAGCCAGAAAAAGTCTTGCATAGTTATATCTTTCTCTTTTCTTTTATATTTTGATTATTTTATTAGTTAACTAACAATGTACGTCACGATCAACAGATTTTTACCAGGTGGAGAAGTTGACCGGCGGTGGGAGGATTCGAACACGCGAAATCCACGTCCAAACACCACGACCTTATCCACCTGGCCATCACCGGCCAGAGCACGTTCGGAGATAGAAATCCTTAATATATATCATGTTTTTAGATAACGGATCAGCACACAATCAAATGATAAAACGTGCAAGGCAAAGTATAGTATCAGTAGCATGTGTTGCAACAATCAAACAAAATTCATTTTGTTTTATCCGTTCATTGCACATCCTAAGAAAATATGCTTCATCCTCACAGTTATGCTGCACAATTTACACGGTAAATAAAATGAAGCCGTCTTGACTTAGACAGGTACGCATAAGGTCACCTATTTTACAAATATTGAAAATATGGGAAATGTGTTCCTCCGGCTTAACAATACGTTCCTTGGAGGCACAACCTCTGGCAAGTTGACTGTTTCCAACATTTGGGCAACATGTTTCGCTCTTTATCTGCAAAGTTCTACAACTAATCGTGCTCAGTCCAATTGAAATGATTCTTCAATTTATAATTCCTGTCCTACCAGAAATCATGAACCAGTGGTACCGGGGATGAATCAATCGTAAATTGAAACAAAACTATTCAGTTTCAAAAAGGACAATGAACATTTTTGATTGATTGTTGGAGGTAGACCAATATTTGATGTGAAATCCAAGCGATCGAACAAATCAGAAAATTCTTCACCGATTCTTTGAAAAGTACCAAATGCCTTATAGTAGTTTATCAATACAAGTCTTATTGTACTTTTTTATCGCCATCGGTATATGGAGGACCTCCTGGTATGTCATCAGATTCATGTTGTGAGGGCTTTGCTCATAAATCCTTCCAATTTTTTTACTGACGATTTGCGTATCAATGTCAGAAAATTTACTCCCTCGTTTCACCACCCCCCCCTGCCGTCCAATCTTTTATAGCCTTTATTCTGTCACACTCGTTCGCACTCGATCACAAAATCATCAGCCGTCGTGTTACATTCTTCCCCGCCGGAATTTACCTTCAGCCACTGGAGATCACAATGTGTAGTTGGTGCTGCTTAAAATCTGTTCCCATTTTAGGCCATTTTTCTACTCTCATAGAAATCCACATATCATCAGGTCGCCGATTTCTTTCGTAAGTATGCGTTTACTAAAAAAACGTCCCTTGAGTAACTCCCAAAAAGCTTCTCTGTTGTTGGACCTTAATTTAACCGTGTGATAAAACCAACGGACTTTCCAAAATTCAATTTCGATGCGTATTTTCCAGAAAGTGCGCTAAATAAACAATACAGTGCAAGATAGATGTGTTTTCACAGACTCATTCATAGCAGACAAAATGTGCTTGTAAAAGTCGTAATAGTATTGAAATGAAGCATTTCCCATTGTTCATAAGATCTAAAACCAGATGTATAGATTTTAATTCCTCAAACATTAGGTTCACAAACAAATATGCAGAATAAGTCTATTGCCATTTACTCTAGCGGTAGTAAAAAGTTTCATTGTCCATTCACTCACTTTTTGTACCATGTACCCTCTCTCTGCCTTGCTTCGCGTTCTGCAAGCAACTCTGCTTTATTTGAACTTGTTACCTCGGCTACAATACCCGGGTATTCGTATTCCATCATTCCGCTGTATCACATTGCCTTGTGTGACAGATTTCTGTAAGCACAAAAAAAATTGACGTTTCAGTCATTAGCAAATTCAAGAAAAATTGATTGATAAATCAACGAAACATTGTCAATATGTAAACAGATAGAGGGCTATGAATGTTTGAGTGCAGCAATTCCATAAACCCTCCGTCCTCTGGCAGAAAGCATGTTTAATATGTAACAGTTGCATTGGAAAATGCATTATTAGGAGAGCAAATCAGCTCGTATTTCGAAACAGTCGGTGCATGTGAAAGACAGATCGATATGCCGTGGATGGGCGTGATATACTGCAATTATTCACAGACCTTGATGTGTAGGTCATATGTCCGATCAACAAGGTAGTCAGCAGAAATAAAAGAAACGCGAGCAACGGCAGACAGATCTCGGTAACATCAACGGAAATCGCGTTCCAGTAGACCGGGAAAAGTGATTGAAGAGCAACAGAGCGAGAGAGGGAGAACACACGGATGGACAATTTGTTTTGGACAAATCTGCCTCAACCAACTTGTATAAAAAGACATGCAATGTATTGGTCTCACACGGTCGAACACATAGAAGGACTATAGTAAATTGTTGTCAACTGTAGTAGCTAAGTGGCATGCCGTTTAGGCTCTGACAACGGAAACGGCGTCATTTTGCTAAATGTTTGTTGAAAAAAAGCGGATGAAAAATGACGAAAGTGCATTCAATACACCTAGATAAATTAACAGGATGACCTAACTGTGAAGAAAAGATCTGAATATCATCGAACTATCCAACTGAAGTGGTAATCTAACTGATTAGGTTTTATCCGACGGAGTATAACACTATCCATATACTTACGAAATTCAGCAAGTGGATCGATGGACAAATCAGTGAGATAAGTAGTACATACATGTGCATGTAAATCTAAAGAATAATAGCGACCGGATGAAGAGCACCGGAGTCGTTGTGTAATAAGTATGTTTTGTTCGATGAGTTCTTTTGAAAAAGTTGTTTGTAACATATCAAAGTACGGACACCGATACTCAAAGGATTCAAGATTATGATGAACAGAAAGAAGAACAGAGTCAAAGAAAACAGAGCAATATTAAAAAATGCAATGGACTGATATGACGAAATTGTTAAAACGTTTGGGAACAAAAGGAACGAGTGGGATAATCGCGTTCAAGGTACACCTAATCGGCTTACATGCAACTCGAAATGGGTTGTTAATAATAGTAAAGAAAGAAGACAAACGAGTAAAAACCGCAAGTTCAACTAATTTGATCGCACAATAAGTAATGAAAACAGAACAAAATTGTCGTGTTACAATATTCAAGGTTCCATGTTTGTGGAATGGAATTAGCGATGAAGATATCCAGTAGGTTGGGTTAAAGGCTGTAACCAACGGATTGCTTGTTTCCATCAGAAACCTTGCTACCAATATGCGACGGGTGGGAGAAGCTCGTCTACACCATCTGCGGAAGCAGATTTAGAGAGCAAAATCTTCACTAATTCCTACGAAAAAGAAGTTCAGAGTTTGCACGAGTATACGACGACAAAGAGAAGGAGGACAGGGCATCAGCAGTGCAAATCAGCTAGCCACAGGTGCCCAATTTCATGTCAACGAGTTTTACTATCCGTAGCGAACAAAAATTGATTGACAAAAGACAAGTTTAGACGGTTTATATCCTGTTTGATCAATACGGAGCGGGTTTTCACAAAACGTCATGCTGTAAAGCCGTGCTAGTTTATCCCATTTGCCCAGGATATTTAACTAGGTTGAATCCATCCTGCCTTTGCTACGGAATGAGACGTCGAGAGGAAATCGTATATCAAAAATAAAATTTCAGTGTGTTTATGAGTAGGATGAGCACTAAGAGAGAAATTTCAAAGGAAATCTAAGAAAAAACTGCGCAACGGGTCTTTGTTCTTCATTTTCTGAGCACAAGCTGACTGCGACTCCCTTCAATAAATGATATTTCGTGCCGACAAGGTTTGGGCAAGGATTTTTGGAAATTTAATTACATAACTCATCTCATTATTTATCGTACTTCTCAATACACGCAGTTCAGATTCGTTAAAAGGACCTCACACTTGATGCACATAATGTGCAATCGTTTTCAATCAGACTTGACACTGTGATCTCGTCAGAAGTATGTGAATGATGCCCCTTGGCCGACTTGTTCGTTCGGCTGCTAATAAAATATTCAAATTTCTCAGGTCGAATTCCTCGCAAATTGTTCACCATGATAGCGCAGACTCATTCTCTCCTACTCACGGTTACACCTTCCCTTTTTTCAAGGCTAGCATCAGTAACAAAAGAGATCATTCGATTTATCTGCATGTGCATATGTTTGTGAACAATAAATAGAGCGGCAATCAGTTATGAATGATCGTGGTACCAAAAGTTTGTTCTACATCTGTACGCGTTTCACAAACTAAGTTTGAATGTGAGGAACAGATCGATTGAAAGGCAAAGCATGGAAGACGAACAGATAAAAACGGGAGTGCATTATTATGTTTTGTTCAGAACAAAAATGCACTAAGCTTGCCGAATTCCTGTTTCAGGAAATCTCAGCTTCCTTTGTATCAGAATCACTCCTGTTGGAAATTCTGATGAGTTTAGTTTAGTCCGGCTCCGATAGAACGACAAAGGCGCCTCTGAACTAATCAAATAAGGGTTTGTTGCTATAATCTCGTTGTTAGATAAATGGAGAAATGTCGTGACTGCTTCCCGACTCAACAACTGTTCCAACGGTAGGAATTCAATTAGCTCTCTCTCGCTCTCTTGCTCGCTCTAACTGCGTTCATGTGAAGCTCGTGATCGCTTGTGTAAGAATCGTAGTTTTCTGGCCAATTTCAATCTGAGAAATTCTCAGCAAACTGAAAACCGGCTTTATTAAACAGTCCACATTTCCAATCCGAATCCCAATGCCAACTGCTACTGTTTCTTTTCCTGGTGTAATAAACGCATCTCAGATTATACGGTATTTGATATTTTAGCTCTGTCTGAATTTGTCAGTTTCGCGGAACCTATGTATACGAGCATGATACAGCGACAAGACTAAGACGTGGTTTAGCTGATACGAAAAACGTAGACAAAAATCAAACCTCGAGTTTTCCTCACCTCGTCAGCGACTGGAACTCACGTTTGGGCAAGATTCACGAATTTCGGCTACGGATTTTCTACCAGCTACGCCATCTGACCAGACCTAATCGTGTTCGGGCAAATTCATCTAAGTGACAATGACTAAAATACCAATTTGCGTAAACAGTTGCTTGATTAATTTATTCAAATAAATCTTGGTTTTTTTTCGTCAGAATATGAAATCTTTAGTGCCGTCGATGTCAGAGGATTTCGTAATTTGGGCAGTTTCCCTTAATTGGAATATCCCAACAAAATGTTCGTGTTCTTCTGTGTTTAGCTGACAGAAAGCACGAATCGTTTTTTTGTGAAGAATTCATCGGTTTGCTCGAATCTTGCTGAAATGAAACATTTTCGTCCTTATAAGTGTTAAAACTGAAATGTTCCCCAAATATTATCATTCTTCTTATACATCTAACGTTACAATTAGAACTGACAGTAGAATCGGAACATATGTACCGATAACTCAGGCGTGGAATCAATAGTTCTATCGTTTGACACTTTACTACTGATATGGGGGTTCTAGTCACGGAATGCAAGTTTCACCGAAATATCTTTTCTGTTCACTGTGGAATCTGGATTGTCACCCGCGCGAGACGCATTTCACATAGTCAAGGTGTTTTAAATTTCTAACAGCTCTACTTCGTACGGAAGTCAGGAGGTGCGTAAACACACACACACACACGCATTACTCAAAGCCCTCTGCCGTGAACTTTTAAACAAAATCCTTAAATGATCAAATCTTACCATAATCGGTTTGTATTCTAATTGGAGTCATATGAGAATAAAAGAACAAACTTTCCCCGAAAACACGAAATAGCTTTTACGGTTATCAGAAGTGCATACCCGATAAGTTCTGACCCAATAACCCGTATAAATTGACACTCAGTTACTAGTTTTTTCGACAGGCTCTAATTCATGCAACTCTGGTCATGCACCACCGGTGACCTGATTCATGAATCAAACTAGTGGCTCGTGGACAGTTTTCATCTTCTAGTCATGAATAACTTCAGGAATCAAACATAAGAACCCAGGTTCCCGGCAATAATCAAGAGAGTGCTCTTATGGTTTCCAAGAAATCTTGTTCTATCATTTATGTATGGCATCACCTATCGTTAAAACCGAAAACCTAGGCTCATTTTTTCCTTTTCCCAAAGGTCATCATTGACAAGTCACCACAGGGTCTCACCGTCGAAGTACAAACCCAGTAAATTCCCGCAATCCACTCATTTTTTTTCAAACACACTACTTAGAGTCTAAGAAATTAAAGGTGGGGGCTAGATAACCGGAAACGTTTCGTACGAACTGATGAACGAAAGCTCATTAGCATGTTTTTCTTTCAATCTCTCTGAAATATAAATCGAATGAATGATTTCATGTCCGCAGTTGTATCGGTTTTTTCCTACGGTTTCTGCCCAAATCTGTTCCTAAAGAAAAAAATAGGATAATCATTAGGTTCGATAATTTCCCACAAGCAGAAAAACAAAAATCCACCGTTTTCTCCAACCAAGCCGCCTCATCCTAACTTAGCTTTTGCAATGATGAATATACGGAAAGTCATTGAATGGGTTATTCATATGATGGATCTTCATGGTGAATGGGATTTCTTGAAAGATGCAGCGAAAAAGCTTAAAGGGATTTTACTCTACTTCGAATTAATAATTGATGAGGCACGTGATCGAGTGAATTATCTGAACGATGACCGAAGCAAGAAATCGTTCACAACAAGAATGAACGTGTTGTTTGTACAGTGACAACAGCGAGGCTAGCGAAATTTTCCAGTAGCCAATACAACAAAATATAATTAAAAACGGAAGACACCAGAGTGAGATCATAGTCACTGTACCCATTTAATGATATAAACATTAACTCCGGATTAAGTAACAGGGAAATCAAGATGAAACCTATCTGTACGATGCGCATGCACGGGTGTCTTCTGTGTGAACATCGAACTTTTTTCGGATAATTAAACGGCCAATATTGGTGTAAAGTTACCAGTCACAGGGTACTGAGTCTTGATTACAACCGAAAAGTTTACGTTCAGTATGAATGACACTTGATTCATAGACCAAGGATTTTTCTACGTTTCCCCGCATTTCGCTGATGCCTATTTTTCTGCTTAAGAGTTTAAAAAGTGATCCAGCGCCGTTCTGCTTACTTTGAACGCAACAATTTCATGGAATAAAACACTTAAATGGACCTTTATTTGACGATCTTAGCCAATTAGCTGTAAGAACAGTTAAGTTGCACTGTAGATATTTGCACCAGATTCTATCTACTACTAAACTCTTATTTGTCCATATTTCCGTCTACTCCTGTGCACGTTTTTATGATCACCTAACTTGGTTTGCGGTCTCCTTATTTGAGTGAAACGTTTGCAGAAAAACCAGCCATTTCCGACCATTTCATCCGTTAGGAGAATTTACCCAACTTAGAATAAAAACGGTAGCTAAGGGTGAGCAACATAAACTGCATTATTAGGGGGGTGTGACCGGAGAATCTAACCGGTTGATGACTTACGAGTGCAGTCTATTTCCCATTAATTTACTAAATGCTGACCAAATGAATCAACACGGAGTATTCAGCTATTTATGTAAAATAAAAACCATACAAACAAAAAGATGGTCTGAAAAGTGTTATGTCAACGATTGGACACTTCAATTTGTAATTTGCATCTCCCGAACGAAACACTTCGCCTCAGACGTACTGTTTTTACTTGGATTCCGTTTATTCTTTCAACAAAAGCAACCAAGGAAAATTTTCACTTCAAATGAGACACAACTTTCGTTAGGTAAAACAAAACGTTTTGGGCCAAGGATGTGCCGAAATCGGACAAGGGGACAGAGCCTCTGTGTACTTGTATGTAAAAGTAGTGCGAGAAGCAGAGCCTGATTTATTTCTCTAATTGTTGCTGTGATGCATGGATGTCTGCGCAAGCACGAAGTTACTAAATAAACTGCCCTTGATCTTTTCATCCCCAAAATGCACACCGAATGCATACATATATATATAGAGACATTTAATAATAAACTTGGAAATCATTGTACTATTGTTTTATTTTATACGAGGCTCAGTAATACGTACTGACAAATATTCACATGTAAGTAGGGATTTTAGCATTGAGAGTCAGTGTTTTATTATTTCCAATCATTCTCGTCAGCGGCGAATTCATATAGCATTTTTTGCTCAAGTACCAAGCATTTTCTTGTATTCTTTCTCATGACTGATTTTAAAGTGGCTACAAAATATGTTCAAAGCCACTAGTCAAACGGTCAATCTACAAGGAAACAGGTTGATCTGGTAGTTATCTAACCCACTTAGATCATGTGACCCCTTGATTGATCAGCACACAAATGAGACGAGGCCAGACCACCGGGTGACAAAAACATTCCTCCTTCACATGGCATTTAATCCGAAGTGTTATTGTTTCTGCAACGGCGCATCAGGCGTATCAGACACCCTTAGTTTTATAAAATATAGTACACCAAGTCCACATCGTCTACATATTCGATAAGAAGGAATTCTCGCACCTATATATGCTTTTCAGATTTCTAGAAATCCATGATGGAGATAAGAGAGCAACTTTACAGCCTGCAGCCGAAAAGGCTCTGAAATAAGCCACTATACTGGTGATCACTCAAACACTCCTCGGAGTTTTAATAACACTAGGGAAATTTCTGTTGGGTAGTACTTCCTCAAAGGTAAGCTTAGATGCTTCGTTTTCGAATAAAGAGCAAACTGAGATTGTTGAGCCTGTCGCATCTAGGAGATAACAAACAAGAAGAGTCAACCACGTACTATATCTAATCAGTAGTGAGACCAGCAATTATTTCCTATTCTTGTGATGTATTTTGTATGTCCATTTGGATCTGTGATAATTACCTGTGAAAGCCTTGTAGCCGAAATTGGCCTGTGGCGTTTCTAAGCGCTGACCTGGTCGGAACCATTGCATAGAACGGCCTTTTTGTTTAATTGCTCTTTGCAGATCTCCGATAATAGTAAGGATAAGGCCAAGACAATTCCTCTTAGTCGTTTCGACTTCAGTTCTCCGCAAAACGTCCAACAATACAAGATTTAGCACAGTTTTGTTCAAATCAGAATAGCCCACGGAGGTGGAACGAGTCCCGTTGAATCACAGAATGAGCAAATCCATCTTTTGGCATTCCATACTTCTTTTCATCTAAGTTTCACGAATTCATAGAGAGTGCATACGAATACTACCTAGACATAGACATGGACCTCTCCAAGTTGAACTCATTAGCAGCAATCGGGTCGAATTGTTACAATAAATATTTCCAGTTGAATAAATTATTCGAGAGTTTCTTACCCTACCCCAGCGGAATTCTCGTCGTGTTTTTGTGTATTAAATCATTTATCTTTTTTTCACATTCCCTATCAATAAAATAACAATATAAATCAGTTTTTAGGAATGGGGTCGAGGCCAACAAAGGGCTTCCAAGTGGAGAAGTTGACCGGTAGTCGGCGAATTGGAACCCGAGACATTCACGCCCAAATGACATGACCATAGCTGCTTGACCACCGCCGGCCTAATTTGTCTTTCGGTTGTACGATTGTAACCTGTTTTAATGATGCCGTTGTTGTTAGTTCTCAAAATGCGCTTATTTATGATTTTCCCGAGATGAATGACATTCCATTGTGAGAAAAATATTTATTTATTGTGATGCGCGATGGAGCCCAATATTCAGAAGTCCCAAATGAGTCGACTCCATCTCCAGTGTGAATGAATAACAGTAACGTTCTCACGCAAGTCGCAAAACCCACTTTCCAACGATCCAAACGCAAGACTATTCCTCCGCTAGATGAACTCGGAGGATCCCACAGTTGAGGAATATGTCTGGTGCACTTGAACAAAATTCCAAATGTGTAAACGTCCTGTTCATTAGTAGCACAATCCAAAGCGCTGACAACTTGTCAGTTATCACGGATAATTTTTCCCAAGAATCCTCTTCCGAGCCAATGAAACTGGAATGACAGGTTAAATAAGTGAGTGGTTAAACAGAATGAGTTCGTTTTGTTCGCTTCTTGTATATATTTTGGTGTTAATTTGGTGTTTTAAATTTCAAAGGTGCACAACAAGACTCCCTCTTTACGATTGGTACGGATGATGATCGGATTGAATCCTGGATCAACAGAACACCTTGATCATTCGGTTATACCGAAATTTGCTTCATTGTCGTCCAAATGTCTGAGAATTGGGCGTCATTCTTCCTGGTGGGGACAGTTAATTTGAGTGTTATATCAAAAGCCGAGGAGCAACGAATGAAGCGCGTGAACCTAGAAACTTGTTACGGCGATCAGTGGTGAAGGTTTTATGCCACTTCGTTATATTAACCAAACATGAAACTATCCGTGTTAACAAAGAAGAGAAATATGAAATAACTAAACCAATAAAATGAACATAAAATGGAGCAGGCCTGCGAAGTCCCATTGGACTGCTTATCCGAAAGTCACTCTTCCTAGTGCAGAGTTCACATACACCCACACACAACACACAAACGCACGTAGCACAAACACCGAGCGACTTTACGTGGTAGCTAGACAAGGAAATCAACTATTCTGCAGTCTCAGCCGGAACAGTGGCAACACAGAATTTCAGGTGGCACAGGGAGACACTATCGAATAAAACCATCAGGTCCAACAATATTCTTGATTATCAAATCAACCAACATAGTCCAGACCCAATAATTAGGAGCGGTGACAATGTACACTCAATTGCAACTCACAAATACTGCAGCGAAAACAGATTTAAAAAGACAGAGAGACTCTA